>CAUYPK010085372.1:0-40810 GCA_963574355.1 Loris lydekkerianus | reverse complement strand
TTCAAAATGCTTGCATTTTGTTGCTGAAATATTTTTATTTTAATATTTATAAATTAAAAACCATTTTTTCAATCTCGTGTGTACCAAAAATAAATTAAAATTTTGATAAAAAAATGCTTTTTTTTTTTTTTTTTTTTTTTTTTTTTTTAGTAATATCGTGTCTAGTATATTTGCTTGGTACCACTATATGAATGAAAGAGCCCAAGTTTGAAATTTTACTAACATTTAAAGTGGAGTGCTTGGTAATGAATGATGTCAGACAATCAAGTCCGTAACATCCTGACCATCTACATGGGAACCACACATATACTTTATCACCACACACAATAAAAGGACCAGTGTTATTTACAGATAGAGTCAGGTAGGAACCGGTGACCTCCCAGTTTGGAGTTTACTGTGCCTCTTCTTCGTCACTGGTATGTCCACATCCCCAGTGTCCAGGTGTCATTGTCGGTCACAGGTTATGAAATATTTGATATTAAAGGCCTGTGGTCTTGACCGGGCATGGTGGCTCACACCTGTAATCCCAACACTCTGGAAGGCCAAGGTGGGTGGATTGCCTGGGCTCACAGGTTCGAGACCCACCTGAGCAAGAGCCAGACTCCGTCTCTAAAAATAGCTGGGCATTGTGGCAGGCACCTGTAGTCCTCCTTGGGAGGCTGAGGCAAGAGAATCACGTAAGCCCAAGAGTTTGAGGTTGCTGAGAGCTGTAATGCCACAGCATTCTACTGAGGGGACAGAGTGAGATTCTGTATGTATAAATAAATAAATAAATAAATGCCTTTGGTCTAGTTCCGACAGTTCCAGTGCTTGGTCTTGTCACTTAACCAAGTCAGTTCAGTCTTTTGCCTTCTCCATGCACTCATTCTATCCATGCACTTGCCCTGTCCATGTACTTTTCCTTGTCCATACCCTCTCTGGCAACTTAACAAGGGCAGCAAGTGCCCACTCAGGTCTCGCAGGACTGACTTACAAGCCATCCATAACACCTGATGATTTAACAGTCATTGACATCACAAGAGTTAGTGTCAGAACCACCTAAGACATGGAAGAATGCCATCTGTACCATCAAACTGTAGAATTTGATCATATTATTGCTCTAGTATGTCACCCAGGAAAGATCCAGCATCATCCCTGTTTTCAATGCAAAGGACAAATTTAACTTCTTAGTGACTTTACCTGAAAAAAATATAGTTCTTGAGCATTCCCAGAGGTTTTTCTGTGTCCATTTGATTCACTACCAGGAGTATTGGCACAGTGTTTCTTCTCCAGTGTGGACACCCCAACTTGTCATACGTCCAACTCTGAACTGGTTCTCCCAGGCACTTATGTTGGCAGAAACAAAATGAGTTTGTGTTCCTTCACATGGTATAGATGCTGGTGTAACCAGCAAGTCGATTGATTAGTTAGTGGGACCAGTGTTTGAAAGATTAGTCAAAAGGGATGCCTGGGCTGTGGCTGACCTGCTAGAAGAGCAGTCAGGGTTAGTGAGAGCAGATGCAACTTGAAAGAACTGCAGTGGGGAAAGGCGGGAAGGTTGAGGTGATGCCCACTGAGCTTCCAGTGTGCAATTCTCAAAGGGGGAGGCTTAAAAGAAGTGTTTAGAAAGGGCCATTGGGGCAGCTTAAAAGACAAAAAGGAATTATAGATGAAAAATTGGGTTTCTTGACCACTGATCTTGGACAGAGCTGTTTTCGTCATGAAGATGTTTGCGTCAGGGGTCTGGAACTTGGCCCTAGAAATCCGTACACCTGTAGGGGTCATTCTATAATTTTTCTTAGTGTAGTTTGGTGTGGGTTACATGAGTACAGGAGGATTTTTCTTTTATTTTTTGGCAGTGTAGGTCTCAGAGACCTTCCCAATGAGGTAACTGCGTATCCCTTCTTCTAACACTGAGAGGTGTGTGCGCTTCCTTGGTCAGACAGTCTGGCAAGGCCTATCAGCTGGCCTGAGGCCAGGCTCCTTACACCTGTTGAAGGTGTGCTCCAGGCATGTTAGTTAGCACCTCTACGTGGCTAATATGGTATCAGATTATTCATTTAAATCCTCCTGGTGTTCAGTCAGTACAGGGATAGAACATTTAAAGGTGCCAGCAGGCCTGGGGTGACAGAATACTGTTTCAAAAGGGGGTTAAACCATCTCTTCTAATTTGGAACATTTCAGATTTTTATAAGGGCCAAAGTTAATATTTCTGGCCATTTAAGTCCAATTTGACAGGCTTTTTCAAAATCATTTTTATTTCTAGATTTTTAGATTCCTTTTGTGCTGATTATCGGGGGTGATATGGAATATGGAGTTCTAATGAGTACCCCAGAGCCTCAAATGGTTTGGAATGAGCCCTTTGACCTGACTCAGTTATATAAAGGAATGCCAAAATGAGAATAGTCTTGGTTACTCATATTTTTACCACCATAGTAGCACCTGTATGCCTCGGTAGGCAGCACTCAGCCCATCCACTAGTCAACGCAAACAACAGCCAAACAGGGAGAAAAGCCTAAAGCTGGAGGTACATCTGTGAAATCAATTTGGAGCGCCAAAAAGAGATAGTCTGGACCTTTGGGGACCAGTTTTCTCCAGAACCTGAAAGAAATTTACAAACAGTGCACTTGGAAATAATTTGATCAGGGATGTTGTAGATCCCAGGGCAATACCAACTGTACATGTATGAATATTTTTCTATTCTTAATTATCCCCCATTTGTACATATGTCCCATTTGATGGGCGATAAGTGCAAATCAAAAAAGTTAAAAGGAATCACAGGGAGTCTGTTTGGCTTAATATACAATCTATCCAATATTATAGCAAAAGTTAAGAAATAAGGTTTTCAATTTGTACCACCTGCATGGTAGACTCCAAAGGCCTATTTTCTTTACAATGAGAGACAGGTATTATCTTTACAATGGGTCTGGTTGCACTTTTGATCTTCTTTCCTGCAATGTGTTGCAATAACAAGGAGAAGAAGGCAAAACAATTAGTGTTTTTGGATGGTTTGGTTTTTTTATGAAGATAATGGGAAAGCTGCTTCTAACACCTGTTGATCTCTAAGGGCTTTTAATTCAAAATAGTCTTTATATCAAGAAGTCATATTTCGGGGTAAAATTTCCTGAACTATTTCATTCAGCACAAAGAAACGATAAATACTTGGAGAGGGAGCAAGATGGTGGCCAAATAACAGCTTGTTTGCAACCGGGTGTGTGAGACTGGGGAGAGAAAACTCCAGGCATCTCTGGCTTGTGGTCTCTGCCCAGAAACATCCCATTGGGGACACAGGGAGACAGCAAGAGACTTCTGGACCCCAGAAGGAAGAGTGGAAAACTGACAAGTGGTTGCATTCATTTGATCTGAGGCCGTGGCTGGCCCAGCTGTAATTACAACAGCAGCGAGATTGCAAACAAGGAAGGCCTTCCCTGTGGGCTGTTTTTTTTTTTTTTTGGACTTGGGCACTGGGTTGAACTACTTTGGGAGAACTTGGGCAAAAATGTGGATGACTTTAAGTATTGTCTAGGTCCCCAGACTGAGCTTCTGAGCCGAAACAGAGCTAATACTGTTCAGTCGTAGGCCCCACACACAGCCAGTGTGGGAGACCTGCCCCTGCAGTCTCTGCCCTCAGGGTCACAGAGTGCTCTAGGGCTTGGAGACCTTGGGCAACTGATCTAATGACTGAGCAGCGCCAAAGGCTGGGACTGCGACTCTGGGGAAGAGCAGAGATTTCAGTGTTTGGTAGTAGCAGCGTTGACTTGTAGCCTCAGCCCTCAGGGGCCTAGAGAGAGACCAGTTTTGGTACCCCGGATAAGGAGAGATCCCAGGGACAAGTGCTTTCCTGGGAAATCTTCTGCTTAGCCAAGGTTAATGGTCCAAAGTGTCATTTAAGGGGGCTGAGGAGAGATTTAGGTTCTCAACCCCATGGGGCTTCAGAAATCATCAGAGGCCTCCAGTCTCCATCTCATACACCTATATCAGCATTGTGATTAACATCTCATACCCCAGAAGATCACCTTTTGCCCAGCTGATATTTAACAAGATATATATACTGCTTTGTTTTTGGTTTTGATTTTTTTTTTTAATTTATTTCAACATTTTCCCTCTAGATTTTTCTTTCTTTTTTTTTTTTTTTTTTGTTCTTCATTTTTCTAGTTTAAATATAATTTTCCATTGTTGTCTTCTTTAATAATAATAACTTCATTTTTGCTTTTGTTTCTGCCTATATTATTTGTTTTTTCTCCCAAACTTATCCCATAAGGTTTTCTGTTTGTTTGTTTTAATTCAATTTACATTGTTTTTGTCTTTCCTCTCTATTTGGCGGAGGGTGGGGTACTGTGTCTGAACAGGCTGGCAAAGAGCTGCTGTCCTCAAGGGAACCACCCAACCTGGCACTGCCAGAGGTTGGGTCACAGTACATTATTGTATACCATTATTACTCCTGTCTCCCTCTTTCTGTGCTTCTCTTCTTTTTGACAATATTCCCATTTTCTCACCCCCTCTCCTTTCTCTTTTTCTCTTTTCTCTTTTTATAAATCATTTTTCCATTCTTGTTCTTCAGTCTTCTCATCCTTTTGGTTCTGTACCAAAAGGACTCATCAAAACCTTAGGCCAGAGGCATGGTAACTTACAGAGCAAAAGTAAGTGAAAGGAAAATTAGGACAAAGAAACAAATAAAAGAAAACACTCATGAGGAAGAATCAGCAGAAAAATTCTGTCAACATGAAAAACCAGTCCAGAGCAACCTCCCAAGGGACTGTGAGGTAGCTACTGCAGAGGATTCCATATATAAAGAAATGTTACAAGTGACAGAGGGGGAATTTAAAATACAGATGATGACAACAATGCAGGAAATTGCTAAGAAAGTGCAAAATAACCAAAAGGAAATCCCAAAACAGAATCAAAGAAGCAGTGAACAATATGAAGAATATAGAAAGGATATAGCAGAGCTGAAGGAATTGAAGCAGTCAGGGAACTTAAAGATGCAAGAGAAAGTATCAACAACAGACTAGACCAGGGGTCCTCAACCATTAGAGGGCTGGACTATAGTTAAAAAAAAAAAAAAAACAACAACAAACAACTATGAACTAATTCCTATGCACACTGCATATATCTTATTTTGAAGTAAAAAAACAAAACGGGAACAAATACAATCACACTGCCTCATGTGGCCTATGGGCCATAGTTTGAGAACCCCTGGATTAGACCGTGCAGAAGAGAGAATCTCAGAGGTAGAGGACAAAGCTCTTGAGATAACTCAGATAGTTAAAGAGGCAGAAAAGACAAGAGAGAAAGCAGAACGTTCACTGACAGAATTATGGGATTTTATGAAGCATTCAAACATACGAGTTATAGGTATCCCAAAAGGGGAAGAAGAATGCCCCAGAGGAATGGAAGTTATACTAGAGAATATTATAAATGAAAATTTCCCAAATATCACCAAATATTCTGACACACTTCTTTCAGAGGGTAATTGGACCAGGTCACCTCAACTCTAATAAAACTTCTCCAAAACACATTGTGATGAACCTGTCCAAAGTCAAGACCAAAGAAAAGATTTTGCAAGCTGCCAGGAGTAAGTGCCAATTGACCTACAGAGGCAAATCCATCAGGGTGACTGCAGACTTCTCTAATGAAATTTTTCAAGCCAGAAGACAATGGTCATCTACCTCTAGTCTACTTAAATAAGAAAATTTCTGGACCATATTCTATATCCTGCTAAGCTAAGCTTTAAAATTGAAACAGAAACCAAATCTCTAACTGATATGCAAACATTGAGGAAGTTTACCACAACAAGACCAGCTCTATAGGAAATACTTCAACCTTTTTTACACACTGACAATCACAATGGACCAACAGCAAAGTGAGCACCCATAAATTAAAGGACAGAACCTAGCTTTCACAATGATGCAAAAGACAAAACTAAGCAATGGACTTTCACAAAATAAGATGAATAGAATGCTACCACACTTATTATCTCAATAAATGTTAATGGCTTGAATTCCACACTGATAGGCATATATTGGCTGATTGGATTATAAAACACAAGCCCTCCATTTACTCTCTGCAGGAAACACACCTAGCTTCAAAAGACAAATTAAAACTCTGAGTTAAGGATTGGAAGACAATTTTTCAGGCAAATGGAATTTAGAAGAAAAGAGGGGTTGCAACCTTATTTTCAGATACATGTGGATTTAAAGCAAGTAAAGTCAAAAAAGACAAACGTGGTCACTTCATATTGGTCAAGGGAAAAAATACAAGAAGACGTTTCAATTCTAAATATTTATGCACCCAACTTAAATGCTCCCAAATACTCGAGACATTAATTAGTCTGAGCATATGATCTCCTGATAAGATATGATAACCATGATAAGAGGGAGCTTTAACACTCCTCTTACAGAGCTGGGCAGATCCTCTAAACAGAAACTAAACAGATATAAGGGGCTTAAATGAGACCCTAGAACAACTGTGCTTGATAAACCTATACAGAACACTTCATCCCAAAGCCAAAGAATATACATTCTACTCATCGGCCCATGGAACATTCTCCAAAATTTATTGTATCCTAGGACACAAAACAAACCTCAACAGAATCAAAAGAATTGAAATTTTACCTTGTATCTTCTCAGACCACAAGACACTAAAGGTGGACCTCAACTCCAACACAAAAGTTCAACCCCACAAAAAGGCATGGAAATTCAACAACCTTATGCTGAATGACAGTTGGGTGCAAGAAGAAATAAAAGAGAAAATCATTAACTTCCTTGAGCATAACAACAATGAAGACACAAGCTACCAAAACATGTGGGATACAGCAAAAGCACTCCTGAGAGGAAAATTTATTGCTTTAGATGCCTACATTCAGAAAACAGAAAGCACATCAACAAACTCACAAGTCTTCTGATGCAATTGGAAAAAGAAGAACAATCTAAGCCTAATCCAGCAGAAGAAAAGAAATATCCCAAATTAAATCAGACAGTAATGAAGTTGAAAACAAAAGAATCAGTCAGAAAATTAATGAAACAGGAGTTGGTTTTTTGAAAAAATAAATAAAATAGATAAACCTTTCTTCGGACTACCTGGAAATAGAAAAGTAAAATCTCTAGTACTTCAATCAGAAATGATAAAGGGGAAATAACAACTGATCCCACAGAGATACAAGAGATCATCTCTGAATACTACCAGAAACTCTATGCCCAGAAATTTGACAATGTGAAGGAAATGGATCAATATTTGGGATCGCACCCTCTCCCTACACTTAGCCAGGAAGAAATAGACTTCCTGAACAGACCAATTTCAAGCACTGAGATCAAAGAAACAATAAAAAAAAATCTCCCAACAAAAATATGTCCTGGTCCACATGGCTTCACACCAGAATTCTATCAAACCTTCAAGGAAGAACTTATTCCCGTACTGCAGAAATTATTCTAAAAAATTGAGGACCAAGGAATCTTTCCCAATACATTCTATAAAGCAAATATCACCCTGATACCAAAACCAGGAAAAGACACAACTAAAAAGAAGAACTTCAGACCAATTTCACTAATGAATATAGATGCAAAACTTCTCAAAAAAATCCTAGCCAATGGACTACAGCTTATCATCAAAAAAGTCATTCATCATGATCAAGTAGGTTTCATCTCAGTGATACAAGGCTGGTTTAACATATGAAGTCCATAAACGTTATTCACTATAGAAGCAAAAACAAAGACCACATGATCCTCTCAATAGATGTAAAAAAAAACATTCAGCATCCTTTTCTAACTAGAACACTGAAAAGTACAGGCATAGGTGGCACATTTCTAAAACTGATTGAAGCTATCTATGACAAACCCACAGCTAATATTTAAATGAATGGAGTAAAACTGAAAGCTTTTCCACTTAGAACTGGAACCAGACTAGAACTGGATTCTGTTGCCATTACTATTCAACATAGTGCTGGAAGTTGTATCCAATACAATTAGGCAAGAGAAAGAAATAAAGGGCATCCAAATGGGAGCAGACGAGGTCGAACTCTCCCTTTTTGCTGACAATATGATCTTATACTTAGAGAATCCCAAAGACTCAACCACAAGACTCCTGGAAGTCATAAAAAAAATACAGTAATGTCTCAGGATATAAAATTAATTTCCACAAGCCAGTGCCCTTTGTATAAGCCAACAACGGCTAAGATGAGAGGCTAATTAAGGTCACAACTCCCTTTACCATAGCTTCAAAGAAAATAAAATACCTAGTAATATACCTAACAAAAGAGGTAAAGGACCTCTATAAAGAAATTTATGAAACCCTAAGGTAGGAAATAGTAGAGGATATTAACAAATGGAAGAACATAACATGCTCATGGCTGGGAAGAATCAGCATTGTTAAAATGTCTATACTTCCCAAAGCAATCTACCAACTCAATGCCATCCCTATTAAAATACCAACATCGTACTTTCAAGACTTAGAAAAAATGATTCTTTGATTTATATGGAAAAAAACGTTTTGTGCAGAAATAATCCCATATAGCTAAAACAAAGCCAGTGGCATCAGCATACCAGATTTTAGGCTTTATTACAAGGCCATAGTGGTCAAGATAACATGGTACTGGCAGAAAACTTGAGACTCAGGCATTTGGATTTGAATAGAAAACCAGGAAATGAAACTAACATCTTACAACCACCTAATCTTTCATAAACCAAACAAGAACATACACTGGGGGAAAAACTCCCTATTCAATAACTGGTGCTGGGAGAACTGGATAGCCACATGTAAAAGACTAAAACTGGACCCACACCTTTCTACACTCACAAAAATTGATTCAAGATGGATAAAGGACTTAAATTGAAGGCATGAAACAATAAAAATCCTCAAAGCATAGGAAAAACACTGAAGATATTGGCCTGGTGGAAGACTTTATGAAGAAGACTGCCATGGCAATTGCAACAACAAAAATAAACAAATGGGACTTACTTAAACTGAATAGCTTCTGTACAGCTAAGGAGACAACAACCACAGCAAATAGACAACCTACACAATGGGAAAGGATATTTGCATATCTTGAATCAGACAAAAGCTTGATAACTAGGATCTATAGAGAACTCAAATTAATTCACATGAAAAAAGCCAACAATCCCATATATCAATGGGGAAGAGAGATGAATAGAACCTTCTCTAAAGAAGAAAGATGAATGGCTAACAAACATATGGAAAATTGCTCATCATCCCTATCTATTAGAGAAATGCAAATCAAAACCACCCTGAGATACCATCTAACCCCAGGGAGAGTGTCCCACATCACAAAATCTCAAAACTACAGATGCTGGCGTGGATGTGGAGAGAAGGGAGCACTTTTACACTGCTGGTGGGACTGAAAACTAATACAACCTTTTTGGAAGGAAGTATGGAGAAACCTCAAAGCACTCAAGCTAGACTTCCCATTTGATCCTGTGATCCCATTACTGGCATCTGCCCAGAAGGAAAAAAATTCTTTTATCATCAGGACACTTGGACTACACTATTTATCACAGCTCAATTTACAATCGCCAAAATGTAGAAATAGCCTAAATGCCTGCCAGCACAGGAATGGATTAACAAGCTGTGGTATATGTATACCATGGAATACAAGCCATCATATGTGGTGTATGTACACCATGGAATATTCAGCCCTTAAAAAAAATGGAGACTTTACATCCTTTATATTAACCTGGATGGAAGTGGAACACATTATTCTTAGTAAAACATCACAAGAATGGAGAAGCATGAACCCTATGTATTCGATTTTGATGTGAGGACAATTATTGACCTAGTACATGGTAGAGAAGTGGGGGAAAGGAAGAGCAGAGAGGGAAGGAGGGGTGGGAGGTCTCGGTATGTGACACACCTTTTGGGGGCAAGACACAATTATAAGAGGGACTTTACCTAACAAATCCAGTTAGTGTAACCTAGTTTCTTGTACCCTCAATTAATCCCCAACAATAAAAAAAATAAAAAGAAATGATAAATATGAGATAATGGATATGCAGATTACTTTGATCTTAATCACCGTACATTGCACATGCATCAAAACATCACTTCATGCCCCATAATGATACATAATTAATATTTGTCACTTTAAAAATGTGCAGTGTTGATCACAAGATACCAATAAATTTCCCTAAGGAAAAAAAAGAAGTGCAGTGTTGCTGAGCACTATAGTTCCCACCTGTAATCCCAGCACTTTAGGAAGCCAAGGTGGGTGGATTGCCTCAACTCAGTAGTTTGAGACCAGCCTGAGCAAGAGCGAGACCCAGTCCCTAAAAATAGGCAGGTGTTGTGGCAGGCGCCTGTAGTCCCAGCTCCTCAGGCGGCTGAGGCAGATTGAGAGTCTGAGGACACTCTGCTAACTGACGGTGTGGGGTCAGTCTAGGGGTTGCCTCGGGGTGCCCGGTACATCACATTTCGTAGAACTTGATTTTATATCATTCTGTTCTCTCTAGAACCCTGCAGAAAAATAATACATTTAACTCCTTCTGACAACTGAAACAGAAATCCAGAGCAGTAATTGACTGTCCCAGAGTGGCACAACTTATCAATGAAAGGATGGAGCCCCTGTGTTGACAAAAAAAAGTCCTGAACTCTAAAATAATTTAAAGAAGATTAGTTTCAGGCAAATGAATGTGACCAGCTTGGATCACGTGGCCTTGAGAGGTCCTGAGAAAATGTGACCACTATAGCTAGGTTACAGGTTGACTTTATACATTTGTGCAAATGGGTATTTCACAGGAGATTGTTTGTAAGTCAGAATATGGAGGTTTGGCCCAAAAAGGTTTATCATGGCAGGGGGGCTCATAGGTTTAAAGTGGGTTTAAAGAATCTTTGTTTTGCCTTTCATTGATGAAATGAAGCTTTGTCTTCAGACCATGGAATGTTTTAACTTAAAGTAAGGATGTTTGTTAATCAAAGAAACCCACAGGACATTTATGAAAACTTAAGCAATCTGTCAAGTAAATTGATGGCTGCAGTTGTGGTTTAAGCTTTGCCTTGTTAAATCTGTTAATGGTTTAGTATCTCAATGTTAAAAGACTTATCTATAAAAAGGAGAGGGGATGACAAGGTGTGTCTGACCTCCCTTCTTGTGGCTGGTAACTCAGGGTTTTTCTGGGGTCCCCTTGACCAAGAGGGTGCTCCATGAAGTCAGCTGGGGGCTATGATTTTTATTTTAGCTCACATATGCCATCTGACTCCACGTCTAGGACCCTTTCCACCCAACCATTCTCTCAGTGTATGTTCAGAGTGAAGCTGTTCAGTGTATGTATCAGAGTATTGATAACAAGTTAGTCTTCACACATTAATAGCTATGGAGCATTGTCAACAGAAAGGGAGCCAAACTCTGTAAAATAATTTACAGGGGTTTATTCTGAGCTGAATTTGAGGACCACAGCCCAGAGCCATGTCCAGGAAGTTTTGAGCAAGTGGACTCACAATGGTTGGGTTACAGTTTTGTTTTACACATTTCAGAGAGACAGGAATTACATGTAAAGTTGTGAATCAATATGTGGAAGGCAGGTATGTTGGCTTGGAACCCAAACGGGGGAATCTCTCAAGGGGGGCCAGGCTTGCAGGTTGTAGGTTTAAAGATTTTTCGATTTGTAATTGGTTAAAGAAATTAAGCTTTGTCTAAAGGCTTGGGTTTTGTTTAAGTGAAGATCAGGAAGTCAATTAATCGGAGACAAGCTACTGGCCATATATTTGCTCTATAAATTGAGGGCCTGCAGGTTTGCTTTGCATAGCCTGAGGCCTGTTAATGATTCACAAAGGATGTCTCCAAGAAGGGAAGAGGCCACAGTGAGGTGAGCCTAGCATCTCTTCCAGTGGCTGGCAGCTGTTTCAGGGTATTCTTTTGGTCAGAGGGGGTCCCTTCAGTCAGCCAGTTTGGGTGAGCCTTAAGATTGTATTTTAGTTCATAGCAACAGTTTCTTTGAAAATAAATGTAGTCATGCACTATTTTAAAATGTGTTATTTAATGAGAATAATAATATATTTGATGTAGTTTATTGCGTCATTTTCATCAAATCCTAAACATGTGACACAAATCTGAATGGAAATTAAGTTATGGAGGTTTGTGTTGCCAAGCAGAGAACAAGCAATGATAATGGCAGGAAATCTGTCTGAATAAAGAGCTGCCTGCTGCCCCAGAGGAAGCCGAGAGAGAGCATGATTCCACGTAGCTCTCACGGGTGAGGTAGGAGGGATGTATCAAATCTGCCTCACCACGAATTTGGGGATCACAAGGCGAGTTGAGTCAGTTCCTTGGTGTGGGCTGCTACTTCAGAAAACTTAAAACCAAAGTTTGTTGATATCTTATCCAAATATAAATTAGGCATTTCTAGCCTCTCTGCATATTCAGCAGGTAGTCCAGATGTAAATTACAACAAATTTCATTCTGTCTATAAACTTAGCAGAGAAAATGAAAAGATCTTACCTGCTAATGCCCTGCACACCTTTACACGGAGGAGTACGATTTGCTTCCCTGTGAAATGAGGCTCTTGGTTTCCTCAACACCTGCAGGGGTGTTTAGTGAGATGTGTGGCTGTGGAGAGAGACTCCGTGGACGTGTGCCCATAGGACGGCTATTGGTGCTGCAGCCAGAGGAAGGTGTCCAAAGGATGGCCTGCTGTCAATTCCTGTTTTCAAAGTGTGGGAAAAGAAGACTCTCAATCTAATTTGGACAAACATTGAGGATGGGAGGGAGCAAAAGGGTTACAGTACAACAAATATATATGCATGTATGTATATATATGTGTATATATATATATATATATATGCTTTTTATATAGAATTGCTTGATCTTTCAAGAAGCTATAAGGAACGTACAACAGGATAAACTGGGGTGACACCTGTGGCTCAAAGGAGTAGGGCTCCAGTCTCATATGCTGGAGGTGGTAGGTTCAAACCCGGCCCCAGCCAGAAACTGCAAAAAAAAAAAAAAAAGGATAAACTGACTGCACCTGCATTATTTGATGTTATGTGTAAGTTGCACTGAAAACTCACACAGCAAGAAAATGACTCATCGTTTAGGAAGAAGACTGCTCTAAAACTCAAAAAATGTCATTAGCAAAGGACAGACACATTAAACAGGACTTTCTCAATTTCTTTGTTAGAGCTATAACTTTTCTGGAATCCAATTTTGATTTTACAAGTTCAAATTCCCTCTGTGGTTTAAAAGAGGTTTAACCCTAAAGAGGTTTACCTGAATGAAGTTTAACATACAGTGACATTCATTGTGCTTCAGGTTGTTTAAAAATGATACTTTAGCAACAGATAGCGTCTATGATGAGTTTAGATACAAAGCACCTGACTGATAAACAGCTGGTGTACCAAAACAAGCCTGTAGATAAAAAGTGGAATGGACATTTTTGGAGAGCTGGAAACAATTCCTAAAGGTCAAAAAACCTTCTCTTACTGGTAAGCAAAATCCTATGTAAGCCATGCTGAGATGTTCTTGTTGAGAGGCTATTTAGATTGATGTCGTCACACTGGACTGGCACCAGGAGTCACTGTAAAGGCAGTAGGGCTTGATTAGGACCATAGCTGCAAGTCAAAAGAGAGCTTTACATTGACTGTGTTCAGTTTTACCACTACGTTAAAAATAAAGAAGGCCATCCTAAAGGCTGCAGGAAGTTTGGAGAAGTATAATTGGAAAAGAAAACAGAAAGTAAAAATATTCTTTTTACTATATGATGAGACAGAAAGAAACATTCCATTATTTATTAAATGCAATATCTGGTTAGTTGATTTTATTGTACTTCCAACCTTTTAAAAGTTTTATTTTTTGTTTGTTAATACAGAACAATGTAATTTACAAAATGTAAATATTTAATAAAATTTTAGAAGTTAATTAACTGCTGTATCAGAGGACAGAAGTACATAAAATTGTTGTATACTTCTCATACATTATTTATTTAGTTCATTCACTTTTAACCAGTCCTGTTGTTTTGTTTAAACAATTGCATTTATGTAACTGAAAAATAAACAATACAAACCATATACTTTTGAGTAAAAAAAAAAAGTAGAAGAGGGGATTGTAATAATTTTTGTGCAATACAACAAAAGCCTTGAATTATTTATTTCCTGGTTCAGTTAAAATGCTTTGTTTCACATTGACAAATAAATGAATTATAATGGCCTAATTCAAAGACTTCTTCATTTAACAGGATGGAAACTTCTCTGTCCATAGTGTATTGAAAAAACCTCGAAATATGTTGGTGGTTGGACAATCAGCGTTTGCAGACTTTGGTAAGATTCCTTTGCCTTTCACATTCTCCCATGTTCTGACTTAGTTATTATAAAATTATAGCAAAAAATAACTTTGATGTCTTGAGAACTGTTATTGCTTCAGAAGATGCCTGTACAAGACACCCGCTCAACTCATTATTAAAATATGGAGGAATGGGTAGCATGTGTGTTTAAAAACAGTTTGAACTTAATCCTGTTACAGGACATGCAAAACAAAGATTTCTGCTGAGAAAACTCATGTTGTCAGAGAATATCAAGTGCCAGTTACCATGAATTCTTCATGAATGTTGAACAAATAGAATTGATGTAGTTTTACCTCCTGAAACCAATATTAAAAAGCATTTTTTAGTTACGTCTTAATTCCAAAGAAGGGTACCATCTATTATGAATTTCTGTATTCCATAGGGTTCTGCACAGTTAATCAAATTCACATTGTAAATCATATGAGCCATGTATGAAAATTTAAATTTTATATTGATAATCAAAGATTCATATTCCCTCTTATAAAAGAATTTTAAAAATCAAATACTGGCCAGACACAGTAGCTCACACTGGTAATCCTAGCACTCTGGGTGGTTAAGGCAGGTGGATTGCTTGAGCTCAGGACTTTGAGACCAGCCTGAGGAAGAGTGAGACCCCATTTCTACTAAATAATAGAAAAAATGAGGCAAGAGCATAACTTGAGCCCAGAAGGTTGAGGTCACTGTGAGCTATGATGTCATGGCACTCTACCAAGGGCAACAAAGTGAGACTTTATCTTAATGAATAAATAAATAAATAATGCTCTCCAATATTTAATGTTTATAATCCAAAAGCGGCTGTGTAAAACGTCTGAACATTATGTCTTCTGAACTCAGGCTTATTGTATGCATCGTTTAAGGTTGTCTTTTGTTCCAGAGTCTACATTAATAATACACTTTTTTGTTTATTTCTTACAGTTGGAAATTGGCACTTGTTTATTAAATAGCCTTATTACTTTCATTAAAAAGGGACCCTGAGCTCCAGTTGAGTCATCAATAAAAAAGAAAAATGTTTGAGGTTTCAGATATTCTGTCTAAGTTTACTGCTCTTTCATTGTCCTTACCAGAGAATGTCTTGAGACAGATGTGTTATGGTCTATCATTTCACTTCTAAGAAACATGGTTGACAGCATCCTTTCTGGTCTGCCTGTGCAAGTTTCAGCTTGCTCACCTTCTCCTTGTTGCTGGGAGGGCTTTACTTGTTTCCATTCATGCAGATTTTTTTATTTCTTGATTTTGTGTATCTCAAAAAATTGGTAGTAGTCCATGTACAAATACCAAGTACTTCGATTTGTCCTAAGATGGGCAAATTAGATGTATGTACTGGATTTAAGGAATTTGACATTATTTGAAGAAAAATGTATAGACTCAGTTCAATTAGAAAGTTCAGAATATTTACTCTTTACAAGGTATAGCAATCAGTTTTTCTTCCATTTACTTTCCTTTCCTGTTTTATGATGATTTATGCTGTGCATAAGGTGTTGATTAATGTATTCAAAAAATAATCTTTGAGTGCCTATTGTTTGGACTGGCTCTGCTCAAGATGCTTGGCATACAGCCAAACAAGAGGCATCCAGAACCCTGGTCTCATGGAGTTAAATTCTGGGGAGAGTGGAAAGACAAAACAAGCAAATTAGTAAGGAATTTCTACAATGGTAAGAGCTTTGAGAAGACTAAACAAAGTGCGGTAATAGGTGAGGAAGCTATTCTCAGTAGCTGGTTGGCGATCACGTTTTATCCAGACTCTGGTAGAGGTCGTGGAGGAGAGGCTCCGTGCAGAGGGAGGGAACCCCCAAGTGAAGCGACCAGAAGAGGCAGGTGCTTATCCAGGTTCACCAGGGCCTGTGCACAAGGTAAGGAGTCCAAGTCTTATTCTAAATTAATTGGAAGCTTCAGGGAGGTTAATTAAGAGGGGATGCAGTTAAGCAGGCTAAAGCTGTGATGACTTGGACCAGGCAATCCTCAGAGAATGGAGAGAAGTAGTCCTGTTCAGGACATATTGAGGACAAACTCAATAGTACATGCTTATAGGTCATATGTTGGCGGGAAGAAAAAAAGAAGAGAAACTTTAAGATTTTTGACTTGAACAACTGTCTTTTTTAAATATACATATTCTCTTAAGAGTTTATTATAAACCAGTTTCATAGGCCAACAGGAAATGAAAGGACTATGTACAGCCTATAGGAAACAAGTAGGGAGCTGAGGAAGCCATGCTGAGGCCGGGCCTCAGTGGGTGCTTTCCTGGGGAGGGGCCTGTAAGGGATACCAGACAATCTAGTGAGACTCCTGAACAGCAGCATAAGGTGGTAACATGGTCCTGAGGAATCAAGCCCACACCTCTGTGGAGCTACTTATAAGTCCGTGGCCAAGGGTCAAAGAAAGCCTCGCATCCCTGGGGGAGGAGGCCACATCCCTGAAGAGAGCATGCCTACTGGAGTCCCTCGTCCAGGGGGGATCCCTACTGGGGAACCCATGGGAGGCCTTATACTAGGAGACGGGCCCATCGTGCCTGGAGGGGGTGCCCCTCAGCCCATACATGGGGGTCCCTCACGGCATGTGGGTACTGGGTTGGGGCCCCTGCAATACTAGCTGTGGCAGTAGCTGCCACAGTTCCTCTTCCTTGTGGGGTGGTCACCTGTTGGGATGGCCCACCCACCCCACACACTGGCCCAGCAAGTCCTGCAGGAGCCTGGGGCATGAGAACCCCAGGTGGGATTCCTCCCCCAGCACCCCCAGCAACTGGCACCCGGGCAATACCAGTGTCTTTAGAAGGACATTCCTCCGCTGTCATCGAGACCAGGTTCTCCCCTCCTAGCAGGACCAGGCCAAGGACTCGCTTCTCTCCCCTCTCTGCTTGTTTGGAGTTCTTAGGCTTGATTTTTCTGAACTCATCATAGTCACAAAGGATCAAATTCACATGCTTATCAAAAGCCTTGAAGGTACCAGTGAAGGTGGGGTCGTCTTGCAGGATGCACCTCACCCTTTAGTCAACATGCTGCAGCGTCTGGCTGCCCCTGCCCATGGTCATGGTGGTGGTTCCGATGGCTCTGAGTCCCTGAACAGCGGTCTTGATGGCAGTGCCATTCAATGAGATAGGAAAGGAGTGGGAAGAGGAACTTCATCATCCTGTTGGTTAATATTTCTTTGGGGGTGTGTGTTAAGTTTGAAATGCCTACTAAAAACCAAAATGAGATGCAAATGGGAAGTACAAACTCTGGAAAGACAGAGCTGGATATGAGCATGTCTTATATATCTTTGTTTATCTGCCTTCTAGAGGATGGGTGATGGTTTAAATGAAAGCATGCATGTCCAAAGCGTCCCTCCTCTCTTCCCAACATAATAAATGAAACTGTGTTCCAGCCAGGTGGACTCCTTGGTGTTCCTCACCAGGTCTGTCCTGAGGGCCTCTGCCCTGCTAATGGCTCTGCATGGGAGTCTCTTCCTCCAGATACACCCTGTGGCTTCCTCCTCAGTACCTGTCACCCTCTCCTGGAAGCATCACTAACAAAGTGTGAACACACACACACACCCCACTCCCCTTCCCGCTTTGTTTTCTCCATCGCACTGTCTGATCCACTCACTGGAGTCTGCTCCATTGGTGCAGTTGGTTCACTGTCACTTCCTTGATCCCCTAGCAGTGCCAGACACATTCTAAATACTAATGAATAATTATGAATGAATTATTTATATGAAAAATATGCTAATGGATTTAATTGGGTATTAAGTATTCAGTGTTAACATTAAATACTTAATTATAAAATATTATAATTGGTTTTTGAGAGTTGAGTCCAAATTTAGGACATCGTAAGTACCTTCAACTGTAATCCTAACTCAAAACTACTGAGCGTTATTCTTATGATGAATACTGATACATCATTACTTTTGCTAATTTTGATTAAAGTTAAGTGATTGAAATAAAAATCATTCTGAATCTCTACAATAGATGGGTGCTGATTTTAGTAGGTGATGTCCTAGATTCTTATAAATTCTTATTATCAATATTCATATTTACATTTTTTAAATTCCTGAATTCTGACCAGTGGACGAACATGCATCATCTGTATGTCAACTTGTCTACAGTTAGACCTTACAAATGTATAATATCTTCAAAGGATAAAAAGATTTATTTTTTATTACACCAGAGGGGAGTCCCCTGCTGCTGTCAGAGCAGTGTGGAGCCTGGTGCTGTCCTCTTCCTGCACATCCCTCACCATTGTCATCACAGCACTGACTTTCATTTCAACCTCGTTTTTTTCCATCTGCAACTTTTTCTTTCTGTATAAATGCCTCATCCATGGATAAGCAGAATCAGTTGCACTTTGTGGATGTTGGTAAATATGCAACTTCTGTGTTTAAACTTAACCTGCTAAAGACCTGAGCTAGTTATGGATTGATTGATGGGTGGATAATGGATGTATTGGTGAAAGCGCCCTTTACTACTGGTCTCTTTTTCAGAGCAGCTCATTGCTTTAGCAGCTTTCACAAAGCAATCCCATTTTCTTATTGGTTCTGTTCCACAAGAGCAAGACAGTTCCCTTTTATTCCCTGTTACACATAGAGACAAATGGACATTCTCTGTCCTTAACCTCCTCCTGCTGCCATTACCCTGCATCTGATACCTGTATGTATTGTCTGTGTGTGTGTGTGTGTGTGTGTGTGTGTGTGTGTTTGTGTGTGTGTGTGTGTGAGATCAAGAGTAAGACTTCTAATTTTTGTTAATTAGTAACATTAAAAGGATTGAAGAATTTCATATATTGCAAATGCTTACTGCTTTTTCATAATACCTAAGAATAGTTACTTTTTGTTAGAAACTTTTTTATAAGAAGTGTTTCATATATATCTAAAATCCTTCCAAACCTCTCTGAGGTGAACAATTATTATTTATCCTCATAATACAATGTGGTGATAGGGTTTTGAGAAGTTAAGAAACTTGATGAAGGGCTCACGTCTAGGAAAGAAGTAGCAGAGCTGGGACATGACCCTTGGCCCTCCCTCACAAGCTATGTCCTTAAAACTATGCAACTCTTTTTCTTCAGCAGCAGTTTTTTCTTTTCTTTTTTCTTTGCTTTGCTTTGTTTAGCTTTGCTTCGCTTCTCTCTCTCTTTTTTTTTGTTTTGTTTTGTTTGTTTTGTTTTGTTTTGTTTTTTCCAAGTCTCCCTTTGTCACCTCCTGTAGAATGACATGGTGTCATAGCGCACAGCTACCTCAAACTTCTGAGCTCAAAAGATCCACCTGTCTGGGATTCCTAGGATTGCAGGCCTGAGTCACCACGCTGAACCTCAGCAGTAGTTCTTAAAATATGTACTCACTGAGGCTGGTTTCAGTGGCTCATGCCTATAATCCTAGAACTCTGGAAGATGGAGGTGGGTGGATCGCTTGAGCTCAGGAGTTCAAGACCAGCCTGAGCAAAAGTGAGACCCCGTCTCTACTACAAATAGAAAAACTGAGGCAGGAGGATCGCTTGAGTCTGAGTTGGAGGTTGCTATGAGCTATGATGCCACAGCACTCTAGATTTTGTCTCAAAAAAAAAAACAAACAAAAACATGTACTCACCTTCATGGATGGCCACCAACAGTGACCTGCTGGTGTACACTGAAGCATATATTTTCATAATGAACTTTCCCTTTTGTTCCTTGCATTTCTAATAGTTTTTCTCTTATTGTTTTTTAGAATCTTTATACTACTTGGTCATTCTTCTAAGCTATTCATGTCAAAAATGCATTTATATATTATGCTAGAACAGTGGTTCTCAACCTTCCTAATGCTGTGACCCTTTAATACAGTTGTGACCCCCACACATGAGGAGCAGTGTCTCGGATCCTAAGACCATTGGAAATATGTGTTTTCCGATGATTTTAGGCGAGCCCGGTGAAAGGGGAAAGGGTCATTTGACCCCCAAAGGGGTCGCAACACACAGGTTGAGAACTGTTGCTCTGGAATATATAATTCTTACGAACTCTAGGAAAAAACAAGACCAGGCATCAGTGATTGATTCACTGAATGCTGATTTTTCTTAGAATAAAACAAGTTTCAAAAAACAAATTTCTTGTGGTTTTTAAAAAACAATCAATTGTCATATACTAATTATACACATTTAGGGACTTACAATATGGTGTTTTCAGTACATGTATATATTATGTAATGATTAAATCAAGGTAATTAGCAAACCCATCACCTCAAACATCTATTATTTCTTTGTGGTGAGAACAATCAACATTCCCTTTTTTAGCTACTTTGCAATATGCAGTGTGTTGTTGTTAGCTGTAGCCACCTTACTGTGCAGTAGAATAGCAGACCTCCCTCTGCCACCTCGCTGTAACTGTGTACCATGTGCCTGAGCTCCCCTCCTGACTGTCCTCCCTGCCACCTTCCCAGACTCTGGTAGTCACAGTATTTTTGTCTTTCTGTGACTAATTTCCCTTTACATAATGTTCATTTTTATTACCCTAAATAACAGGATTTCATTTCTTTTTATGGCGGAATGAGATTCCATTGTGTAGTTACCACATTTTCTTTATCTGTTTTGTACGTTGATGACCACTAGATCGTTTCCATATCTTGGCTGTCATGAATAGTGCTGATTAAACATGGCAGTGCACGTGTCTCTTGTAATACTGATTTCGTTTCCTTTGCTAGTAATGAGATTTACCTAATAGTGAGATTCCTGGATCATGTGGTAGTTCAAATTGTAATTTTTTGAGAAACCTCTGTACTGTTTTTCATAATGGCTATGCTAATCTACTCCCCCACCAACACTGTGAATGGGGCTCCTTACTCTCCATGTCCTCACTAACAGATGAGAGCCTTTGTCTTTTTCCTATTGGCTGTTCTAACTAGAATGGGGTGATATCTCATTGTGTTGTGATTTGAATTTCCTGAGGGTTAGTGATGTTGAGAATTTTTCATACTTATTGGCTGTGTATATGTCTTCATGTAAGGGAAATGTCTGTCCAGGATTTTGCCCTGTTTTTAATTGAACTATTTTTTGTTCTACAGTTGTTTGAGTTCCTTGTGAATTCTGGGTGTTAACTCTTTGTCAGATGTATAGTTAGAAAATATTAATACTTTTCCTCATCTGTAAGTTGCCTCCTTACTCTGTTGACTCTCTCCTTGGCTGTGCAGAGGCTGCTAACTTTAATGTAATCCTGTGAGCCCATTTGCCTAATTATGCTTTTGTTGCCTGTGCTTTTAAGATCTTATCAAAAAAATCTTTGTACACACCAATGTTACATAGCATTTCTTCTGTGTATTCTTTTAGTAGTATCATAGTTTGGGGTCATAAATATAAGCCTTTAATTTATTTTGAGTTAACATCTATGTATGTTGAGAATCTTTCACATGGAAACATCCAGTATCCTCAGTACCATTTATTGAAGAGACTGTCCTTTCCCCAATGTGTGTTCTTGGCACCTTTTTTCAAAAATCAGTTGGCATGTGGATTTGTATTTGGGTTCTCTGTTCTGTCTCATTAGCCTCCGTGTCTGTTCTATGTCACTATCATGCAGTCTTGGTAGTGTAATTTGAAGTCAAATATCAACAGTGTGATCCCACCAGCTTTGTTCTTTTTGCTTAGGATGGCTTTGGCTATTTAGGGCCTTTTGTGGTTTCATCAAATTTTAGGTTTTTGGTCTTTTTTTTTTTTTTTTCTACCGTGGTATTTTGATAGGGATTGCTTTGAACTTGTAGATCAAGTTGCATAGGATACAGCTCAGCACCCATAGCTCAGTGAGTAGGGTGCCAGCCACATACACCAAGGCTGGCAGGTTCAAACCCAGCCTGGGCCTGCCAAACCAAAATGACAACTACAACCAAACAATATCCAGCTATTGTGGCGGGCACCTGTAGTCCCAGCTACTTGGGAGGCTGAGTCAAGAAAATCGCTTAATCCCAAGAGTTTGAGGTTGCTGTGAGCTGTGACGCCACGGCTCTCTACCCAGGGTGACAAAGTGAATCTTTATCTCAAAAAAAAAGGTTGTATAGTATGGGCATTTAACATTATTAATTCTTCTAATCCATGAACACAGGATGTCTCTACATTTATTTTTGCTCTCTTCAGTTACTTTAATGTTTTCGATGTTTGATACTTTTTTTGTAAACACGTTTTACCCTCCTGGTTAAATTTATTCCTAGGTATCTTAATTTTTTTGTATCTATTATAAATGAAATTATTTTTTTTATTTCTTTTTTTAGATAGTTTACTGTATGTTGATTTTATATCCTGCATCTTTACTGAATTTGTTCATTAGTTCTCACAGGTTTTTTGGTGGTGTCTTTGGGGTTGTCTGTATATAAGATCATGTTTTCCAGCAAACAAGGACAATTTCACTTCTTACTTTTTTTTTTTCCTGAGACAAAGTCTCACTCAGTCACCCTGGGTACAGTACTGTGGTGTCACAGCTCACAGCAACCTTAAACTCCTGGGTTCAAGCTACCCAAAGTAGCTGGGACTACAGGCGCCCACCTCAACCCTCAGCTAGTTTTTTCTGTGTTTAGTAGAGTCAGGGTCTCCCTTTGCACAGACTGGTCTCAACTCCTAAGTTCAAGCGATCCATCTGCCTCAGCCTCCCAGAGTGCCAGGATTACAGGGTGAGCCACTGTGCCTGGCCTTCACTTCTTCCTTTCTAATCTAGATGCCTTTTCTTTCTATATTTTTCCTAATTGCTCTGCCTGGGACTTCCAGTACTATGTTGAATAGAAGTCTTAAAATTGGTCATTTTTGTCTTATTGCATATTTTAACCAATACACCTTTCCCCGTTCAGTATGATATTAGCTGTGGTTTAGTTGGTATCTTTTATTGTGTTTAGGTACATACCTTTTGTGCCTGATTTATTGAGAGTTTTTTAGCATGAAAGGATGCTGAATTCTATCAAGTACATTTTCTTTATCTATTGATCATATGGTTTTTGTACTTTATTCTACTAATGTGATGAGTCTCATTTGCTTTTCATATGGTGAACAATTTTTCATTCCTGAGATGAATCCCACTTTATGATGGTGAGTGATCTTTTTAATGTGCCACTGAATTGGGTTTGCCAGTATGTTATTGAGGGGTTTTGCAATTATGTTCATCAGGGGCATCAGCCTATAATTTTCTTTCTTTGTTAGGTCCTTATCTGGTTTTGATATTAGGGTAATTCTGGCCTTGTAGAATGAATTTAGAAGCATTCTCTCTTCGGTTTTCTGGAATAGTTTTAAAAGAATTAATATTAGTTCTTCTTTAAATGTTTAGTAGAATTCAGCAGTGAAACCATTAAGATCTGTAGGCTTTTCTTTTTAATAATCATATAAAGAAAATTCAATATCATAACTCAACATTCAATCTCATAACTCATTATGGGTCTGTGCAAATGATCTATTTCTTTTTGAGTTAATCTTGATAAATTATGTTTATCCAAGAATTTATCCATTTTTCTGGATTTTCCAGTTTGTTGGCATATAGTTGTCCATAATAATCTTTTATGATCCTTTGCAGTTCTGTGATATCAGTCGTAACATCTCTTTTTTAATTTTTGATTTTATTTCTTTCCTCTTATTCTAACTAAACGTTTGTCAATTTTCTTTATCTCCAAAAAAAACTAACTCCAGTTTCGTTGACCTTTTGTATTTTTTTATTTTAATATATTTATGAGGTAAAGATTTTATATGTTGCACGGATAAGTTGTGTATTGGTGAAGTCTAGATGTTTAGTGCACCCATCACCTGAACAGTGTACATCACACCCGGGTGAGTTTGTATTGGTGATGTCTAGACGTTTAGTGCACCCATCACCTGAATGGTGTACATCGCACCCAGCAGGTAATTTTTCATTTTTGTCTCTTTTTCATTTGCTCTCATCTTCATTATTTTTTTCTTCTACTAATTTTGGGTTCTGTATCTTCTTCTTGTCTTCAGGAACGTCAGGTGGTTTGCGATCTCTCCTCTGTACTGTAGTGTCCCTCTGGATCCTGCTGTTGCCGTGACCGGGGTTCTGTGCTGTGCTGCTGCTTTCGTTTGTCTCTGGAAGTTGTTTGATGCCCTCTTCACTTTCTTTGGTGAATGCTTCCTCTGAAGCATGTTGTTTAATTTCCGGGTATTTATATAGTTTTCCAAGTTCCTCCTGTTACTGATTTATAGCTTTATGTCATTGTGGTCAGAACCAATATCTAATGTGACTGAGAATTTTTTGTGTCCTGCCATGTGGTCTGTCCTGGACAGTGGTCTGTGTGCCCTAGATGGAAGTTCTGTGTGTATCTGGTAGGTCCATTTGGCTGAAGTGCAGCTTAGTAATTGTCTGTCTTGTTGGTTTGTCTGTTGTTGAAAGCTGAGTCCTTGAAGCCTTCTGCTTTAGCTGTGCTGCTGTTTGGGTCCCTTTGGGTCCGTCAGTGTCTCCCACCCGTGTTCAGGTGCTCCCGTGTCGGGTGAGCTGCAGTCACACACTGTACAGTGCAGTTCAGTCCACAACGGACCATGTGCACAGTGAGGTCCTATAAGATTATAAAACCATAGTTTACTGTACCTTTTCTATGTTTAGATACACAAATATTTACCATTATGTCACCATTGTCTATAGTGTTGAGCACAGCAGCATGCTGCAAAGATTTGTAGCTCATGTAGTCTAGATAGGTCGTAGGCTATACAATCTAGGCCTATGTGAAAATACTCCATGGTATCACAAAATTGCCTAACAGTTAATTTCTCAAAATATACTCCTGTCATGAAGTGATGCATGACTATATTTACAAAGGTTATATCTTCTTGACGAATTGAACCCTTTAACATGAAATAATGACCTTATCTCTTTTGATGGTTTTTGACTTAAAGTCTATTTTATTTGCTATTAGCATAAAGTCATTCCACAGGTAAACTTCTAAGTACATATAATAGGGCATTGCCTACCAATAAGCTTAATCTACCTTTAATTTTCATTTTTTACCCTTACTCCAATTACTATAATTTTGCAGATACATATCACTATTTACCATCTATTGTGAAGCTCTAACTCCTAAATTGTGATTCGTTGTGTGGGATCTATATCTATTGCTCTTTATTTAAGTACATTCTTTCTTAAACATTTAGTAATAAATATTTAAAAATTCTTTGTCTTCTCCAAATTAATTTTTTTTATTTTTTTTAAATTCAGATTAATGTAAGGGTACATACAATTAGGTTACATTGTTTGTGCTTATTAGGGAAAGTCCAAGCTGTAGCTGAGCCCTTGGCCCAGGAGGTGTGCCACATACCCTACATTTGCCTGTTGGATGAGAGCTCACCAAACATCCTCCCTCCACGTTCCCCCTTCTTTAATTCTGTTTTCCTTGAGTGGCATGTAGTTGTTCATCTACTAGTTTCATATTAGTACTGAGTACACCAGATGCTTGCTTTCCCATTCTTTTTTTTTTTTTTTTTTTTTTTTTTTGCAGTTTTTGGCCAGGGCTGGGTTTGAACCCCCCACCTCCAGCATATGGGGCTGGCGCCCTACTCCTTTCAGCACAGGCACCACCCTGCTTTTCTGTTCTTGTGATTCTTTACTTAGGATGTTCTCCAAATCCATCCAGGTATATACAAAAGATGTGAAGTCTCCATCTTTCTTTATAGCTAAATAGCATTCTATAGTATACATATGACATCATTTATCTATTTGTGATAAAAACTCTGGAAGAAATCGTGGGGAAAACTTCTCTGATGATATCAGCCTGGGGAAAGATTTTATGAAGAAGACGCCACTGGCAATTGCCACAACAAAAATAAATAAATGGGACCTGATCAAGCTAAAAAGGTTCTTTGTCACTAAGAACACAACAATAAAAACAAATAGATAACCATGAAAATGAGAGACAATATTTGCATGTGAATCTGACAAAGGGCTAATAACCAGAAGCTACAGAAAACCCAAACTAATCAACAAGAAAAGAGCAAACGATCCCATTTATCAGTGGTGCAAGAGACGTGAACAGAACTTTCTCCCAAGAAGACAGATGAATGGCCAGAAAACACCTAAAAGAATGTTCAGTGTCCTGAATCATTAGAGAAATGCCAATCAAAGCTACCCTGAGACATCACCTGACCCCAGTGAGAAGGGCCCACATCACAAGGTCTCAGAGCTGCAGATGCTGGCGTGGATGTGGAGAAAAGGGAACACTTCACACTGCTGGTGGGACTGCAAACTAAACTAGCCTGTTTGGAAAGAAGTGTGAAGAATCCTCAAAGAGTTAAAAGTAGACCTCCCATTTGATCCTGCAAGCCTATTACTAGGCATCTACTCAGAAGAAAAAAACTCATTTTACCATAAGGGCATTTTCACTTGAATGTTTATAGCAGCTCAATTCAAAATCACAAAGATGTGGAAACAACCCACAGGCCTATTTATACTTTCGCTTCCTGGTATATGAGTGATTTCTTTTTGTATTTTTGTATTTTTTTGTGATTTGGAACTCTGCCTTTTAAGTATCTAATAATGCCCATTATGTATGTCAATTAAGTGTCCTACTTCACACATTTCTTGTAGCCTTTTCCAAATGAGCTTCTGGCATTAAAGCAATGGCATAATTTATAATGCTAAATGAAGTTAACAGAATATAAACTTAGTAGGTCAACATTAAGGACCCAGCCTACTAAAAATAGTTGAGAGTTTAGGAGTAAACTTATATAGTTTAAATTTAATATATATTTCATTTACATTTATTGCCATTACCCGTAGCAATTAGTTTTATTTTGCAAAGATAAAATTTATCTTAGGCTTTAGAGTCACATGGATCTAGATGCAAATTCTAGCTGTGGGTGATTACTCAAATTCAGTAAGCAACCATTTCCTCATGTATAATAATGAGATTATAACTAGGTCTGTGGTGAGTATAAAAGTACATTTTAGGTGGTTTAATACCTTGTACATACTACATGCTGAAATAAAAAGAGCTGTAATAATGATAGAAAATTTTAGGTCATTTACTTATAGTTTAGTGTCCTCTTTTTTTGTTGTTGTTGAGACAGAGTCTCATTGGTCACCTTCATTAGTGTGCCGTGACATCACAGCTCACAGCAGCCTCAAACTCTCGGGCTTAAGCGATTCTCTTGCCTTGGCCTCCCAAGTACAATGTCCTCTTTGTTTAACATATTATTCAAAAGATGCCAGAGAGGGAAGGAGTTCCTACTATAAAGTTCTTTCATTATCACCTTTCTATTTCCCAGAAGATCTACCTACAATGTTTCATCCTCTTTGCTGCTCCCTCCCCTGAAGCTCCCATGGTTCCGTTGACTCTTGCCTCTTTCATATCTCTTAAAACTGTCCTTCCCAATGTACACTTCTGGAACTCTTCTCTCTCAGCTCCTGAAAGGTTTTTGGCCACCCTGCCTGTAATCCGTTGTTCTCTCTGTGGTCCTGTGTCTACACAAGTTAAATCTGAAATGCTCAGAATCCTTTATTAGCCTCCTGTGCACTGAGGCTAAGATTCAAGGTTGTCACTAGGGCATACCTTTTAGATTTGGCATCAGTCTGTAAGACTTTATGTTCATGCTGATTATGTAAAGTTTTCCAGGTTTGTCATACTCCTTTTGCTATCTTACTTCCAGGCCTTTATATATGCAAACCCCTTCCTCCTCTTTCACCCAGTTGGTCTTTTTTCTTGTTCTGGTCTATGTGGTAGTCTTCACCAGTGTAGTGCCTGATACCTTGTGGGCTCTTTGGAAGTGTTTACTAGTCAAGCTATTTACCTGTTTGGTTAGATAATTATGTCTGGCAGAATTTCAAGTTACAGTGACTTACTAATTCCTTTTTACTTCTGCTGTATGTGCTTTGTTTTAGCTATTATTTACTTCTGTTTTCACCCCCCATTTAACTGAGAGTTCCTTGGAGATAGAGAGCATGATTCTTCACATTTCTGTTTCCAGTGTCTCAATCACTGGGTAGCATAGTCAACCCTAGTAAATGTTTACTGAATAATTCCTTTGCAAAAAATCTAGTTAAGTAAATTACTTAATTTTTTTTTTTTTTTTTTTTTGAGACAGAGTCTCACCATGTTACAGCCTTAGGTACCATGGCGTCACAGCTCACAGCCACCTCAAACTCCTGGACCTAAGTAATTCTCCTGCCTCTGCCTCCCAAGAAATTATTTTAAATTTTTAACAATTTTGTTGTGGTATACCTTGCATACCATAAAAGTCTTTTAAGTAGAGTTCTATGAGTTTTAATAAACTGTTACAGTCATACAAACGTTACTACAATTCTATTTTTAGAAAATTTCCATTAACCTAAAATGTTCCTTCGTGCCTCATATGGTCAGTTGACACTCCTACCCTAGCCCAAGACAAGCACTAATGTACTTTCTTAAAAATACTGGTTAAGGCTGAACATGGTGGCTCCCACTTGTAGACCCAAGCACTTTGGAAGGCTGACATGATTGCTTGAGGCCAGAAGTTCAAGACTACCTTGGGCAACACAGTATAATCCTAACTCTACAAAAAAAAAAGGAAAAAGTAGCCAGATACGGTGGCATAGCTTAGAATCGTATCTACTTGGGAGTCTGAGGCAGGAGGAAAGTTAGAGGTTGTAGTCACCATGATAGCACCACTACACTCCATCATGGGTGACAGAGTAAGATCCTGCCTCTAAAAAAACAAATTGTGATTAAAATATATATAACTGGACTTGGCACTCATAGCCCACTGGTTACAGCACCAGCCACATACACCAAAGGTGGCAGGTTTGAACCCAGCTGAGGCCAGCTAGACAACAATGACAACTGCAACAAAAAATAGCTGAGCATTGTGGCAGGTGCCTGTAGTTCCAGCTACTTGAGAAGCTGAGGCAAGAGAATTACTTAAGCCGAAGAGTTGTGGTTTGCTGTCAGCTGTCACACCATGGCACTCTCCCAAGGGCAACATAGTGAGACTGTCTCAAAAAGAAAAAGGGGGTAGGGTTCCTGTCGTGTGCTCTAAGCTTGTATACTGGCAGAGGTTGCATTTCCTCTGGTGTCAGTGGAGGCTAGCTGCTGAGTTGTTAAAGACAGCATTTGGGAATTCTGGGAAGACGGCCAATTGGTTAGCAACCCTCGGCAGAGGCTCCTGACCAGAGGGAGAAAAACTGGAAGGAATCGGACTCTATGAAGCCAAAGGTGAGGAGCTGAGCCAAGAAAGAAGTTCCACAAACTGTAACTCCAAGGAAGAGCATTCAAGAAAACAAATTACAGGTACAAAGTCTATCGACTAGAGGACGGGAGACTCCTTCCCCAAGCAGGAGGCCTGCTACAGGCTATCTGCAGGCAAACAGGGAACAAAAAAAAACTATCATTTTACCTCAATGGAGAGAGCCACTAAACAAGGTCTCTTTCTCCAGGGAGGTCCCACTTATGAACCTAGACACCACCCCACAAGGCACAAAATTGAACAGATATTTTCCCCCACAAGTTTAAACTCCCATTTCACCCTTCCCCCATCATGTGGCAGTCTGAAGATCTGCCCCCTACAGATAGCAGAGTGTTTGGTCTTTTCCTGAGAGATCTGGGCATAGTGTGGACCACCAACAATCAGCATGCAATATGTGACTAATGGGGAAGAAGGAGGGTGTGGAAGGAAAGGAAAACTTGGAGGGAGGAGGAGCAATCCCCTGGTTATGACTATGCCCACCCAGTGGTGGTGTTGGCCCTCAGATTGGGCTGTGTCTGGCAGGACTGGGTGCAGAACCCTCAGTTCTGACAGCACCCACAGTGGGAGAGTGGTTGCCTTGTGTGGACAGAGTTCAGCAGGCAGGGCTGGTCCCCAGCCCCTGCTGTGCCTGCAAGCAGAGACTTGCTAGGCATGGACTGAGACCTGAGGCAAGGGCCTGGTCTCCTGATTCCAACAGAAGCCTCAAGCAGAGGCTTGCTGGGTGTGAACCAAGACCTGAGCACAAGGGTGTGGTCCCCTGTCTCCAGCAGGGCAGTGAGCGGAGTCTTACCAGGTGGTGGAATGAGACTGGTAGGCAGTGGCATGGTCCCCTGACTCCAACTGGTCTGGCAAGCAGAGGCTTGCAGGGTATGGACTGAGACCAGTAGGCATGGGTGTGGCCCCTGGCTCTAATGGGCATGTGAGCAGAGAAGCAGACAGCTGTGTGAACTGAGTCTGGTGGGCACGGGCATGGATCCCTGGCTCTAATTGTGCTTTTAGAGACTCTTGAATCCCTTTCTGTTCAGTAGTGTTTGTACCACCTGAGACAATTTAATTGGAACTTGTGTCTGGGACTGTCCACTTAGGGATATTCTGAGGTTGCCCTTCAAAGTTGTATAGTGGAAAAGAACTTAAGGACGGGAGCTGGGAGCCACAGCTGTTTGTATCTCTTCACAGCTGAGATTTAAACCTAATACTATGGCTTCTTAAGATAGGGAAGAGGTTTGCTGATATCAAAACAAAGCTAGCTTGTGCTGTCTCAACAAGTAGGTCCTCAGAGTCTCTAGCCAAAACTCTGAAAGGGGCCTTTGTAAGGTTGTGGGAGATAAGCCACAATTATAAAGCCTAGTGCTTTGGTAAGGGGCTATCTCTACTACCTGGGAACCCCAATTCAATCTCACCCTACCAGTTCAAATAACCAAATGGTGGAAAATAAGCATGGTGTCAACCCAACTGAAAAACTCTGACAACATGAATAACTAGAGTAGATCAACCCCCCAAACAAATGACAAAGAGGATATAACTGAAGATGTCATGCATAGACAAATGGCGGCAATGTCAGAAATTGAATTCAGAATATGGGTGGCAGATGAGATAAATAGAATGGAAGAAAAGATATAAATTGAATGCCAAAGTGTAGGTCTAAAGTTTTCTCAAGAGGAGCTGAGGCAAGATGGCTGACTGAAACCAGCTTTCCACAGAGGATCCCATCCAGAAGGAGAGTTAAAGGATAGAAGTTTAGCAAGTAACCTGGTGGAGCCAAGAGATAAGGTTGAAAAACACATATCAACCCTGCAGGCAAGCTGTGACCCCAAGGATACAAACAAAAGGTACAAAATCCATCGCAAAGCAACAGGAGTCCCCTCCCCCATAATAACAGCTTGTAGTACTCCATACAAACAAGCAAGCAGAGTTAAAAAGTCCTCCCATTTTATCCCATGGAAGAGACCCGCTAAAAACTGGACCTACTTCCCCTACTAGGTCGCCATGGTGCTCTCCTACCAGACATAAAACTGTATGCAACTGTATATATTCTCTACCTACAATACTGCACTCCGAGCACTCCCCTCCACTATCACTCCAAGGTGTGAAGGCCTGTCGCCCAGGAGTCCAGATTCTTGGGTATTTTCTCGAGAGGTGTGGACAGGGCATGGACTGCTGCTGTTCAGTGCTCACTCTGCAGTACGGGAGTAAGGAGAGGATGTCAGCTGAGAGTAAACTATACAGGAGTGGTGGTGCCTCGAGGCACAGAGCAGCAGCCGCAGCACCAACAATAGGGCTCACCCCTGGATATTCCAGAGTCACACCCCCTGTCTCTCTGGGCAACCACAGGAGGCCAGGCATATTCTCTGGTGGCAGCCACTGGCAGAACAGGTGTGGTATGGAAATGCAGACCCTGTGATTAAATGGTTTGCCTGAGGTGGTACCGGCCTAGGTGGAGCACGGGAAATAGAATATGCACAGACAGAGCCAGCAGATTCCCAGGGTGGATCTGACCAAGAGGACCGCTTCACTGAGCCTAAGACGCACCCAGCCCTCAGGGGATCATTAGCTGAGACAAAGGAGGAAAGGCACAGGCTGGAACTGACAGGTAACTGTGCCAGCCCAATACAATCTGCAGCCGAGACCAGGCAGCAACACAGACCAGACCTGAGTCACAGGTTTGGTGAAGTCAAACATCTGTTCTGCAGGGCAAAGTTGTTCTCTTCTGTCAGCAACATCAATCAGGGGCAGGGCTGGAACTGAGTGAACCACCCCAGCCTCCATTAAGCACCTGAGTTTGTCAGGCCTCATGTCCACCTGCTAGATACTGGCAGAGAGCAGTGGCCTGGCTGAGGAGACATAGATCTCCCTGTGACTCAGGCAGGCACAAATCCCTAGAGCATCTGCTTATTTGAGGGAACTGGGTCACAGCCCTGCAGGGTTATCAGTGACTGGGTATGACAGAGGTTCAAGGTAGGGAAGGAGGCATTAACCTTCCCAGACTAAACTATTTACTGAGTGGGTCCTCCTGACCTCATGGAGCACCGGAGCGAGTCATATTTGACGTGCCAGCAGACACCTGCCAATCTAGTTGTCAGAGACCTTTGAACTCTGAGACAAGTGCTGACTGAGACAATTGATTTGGACCTCTTGAACTGGGCCAATCACCCAAGGACTCTCCAAGTGGTACCCTGGGTGTGTGGTGATGGGAAGGTTTTATTTTCCTTTTCCAATTGTTGCCTGTCGGGGGCAGGGTGATTTAATTGCTGGTATTTCTCCACAGCTGAGACTTCAACCCAGAGTAACTGAGTGACTAGGGTCAGACAGAGACCAGCTGAAAACAAGTCAGAGCCATCTAGCCCCAGCACACCAAGCAGTCCCCAGTTTCTAGGCCGTAGCACCATACGGGTCCTTGACAAAGCTCCAGGGGAAAAGGTACAGACACCAGTCCCAGCTTTTGGACAAAGGGCTGGTTAATCACTACTCCTGGAATCCCCAATCCAACTTCTCTTTATCTGCTCATCTAGTCAAATGGTGTAAAATAATCATGGGGTGGAATCAGCGGAAAAACTCCGGTAACATGAATAACCAGAGTATGGCAGACAAAAGTGAAGATCCTATTCATAAACAGATAGCCAAAATGTCAGGAATCAAATTCAGAATTTGGTTGGAATTAGAAATTCCAGGAGCATTTCAAAATTTGTCTCAAGAATTCAGTGAATTAAAAGAGAAAAATCACGAAACATTTTGACACATTGAGACAAGAATTTACAGCCCTCAAAGATCTAAAAAATACAGTAGAATCCCTCAGTAACAGAGTGGAACAAGCAGAAGAAACGATTTCTGACATTGAAGACAAAGCTTTTGAACGCTCCCAAACTCTCAACGAGGAAGAGAAGTGGAGAGCAAAAACGGATCATTCTCTCAGAGAGCTCTGGGATAATTAGAGGAAAACTAATATTCGCCTCATAAGAATCCATGCAGTCGATGAATTGGCTTCTCAAGGCACTGAGGCTCTTCTCCATGAAATTATGAAAGAGAATTTTCCGCACGTGCCAAGAGATTCTGAAATTCAGATAGCAGACAGTTTCAGAACCCCCGTACGACTCAACCCGAATAAGATATCCCCCAGGCAAACCATAATTAACTTCACTAAAGTTAAGATGAAGGAAAAAATTCTGAAGGCAACCAGACATTAGAAAACCATAACCTAAAAAGGGAAGAATATTAGAATGACTGCAGATCTCTCTGCTGAAACCTTTAAGCTAGAAGAGGGTGGTCATTGACTTTTAATCTCTAAAACAAAATAACTTTCAACCCATGAAGCTGTATCCAGCTAAACTGAGTTTCATTTATGATGGAGAGGTTAAATACTTTAATGAGATTCACATTTTGAAGAAATTTGCCATAACTAAATCAGCTCTCCAGAATATTCTCAAACCTATCCTTCATAATGACCAGCACAATCCTCCACCACAAAAGTAAACTCAATCAGAAACTTTTGATCAAACACCAACTACCACAGTGGTGAAAGGATTAAAAATGTCTACTGGACTTTCGAAAAACTTGATACCCAAAATTATACCAGGCTTATCAATATTCTCCGTTAATGGGAATGACTTAATTATCCTCTAAAGAGGCACGGGTTGGCTGACTGGATACAAAAACTCAGACCAGATATCTACTGCATACTAGAATCTCATCTTAACTAAAAAGATAAATATAGACTCAGGGTGAAGGGATAGTGGTCTATATTTCAGGCAAATGGAAATCAAAAAAAAAAGCAGGTGTTGCAATTCCATTTGCAGATACAATAGGCTTTAAACCAACAAAAGTTCAGAAGGATGAGAATGGTCACTTCATATATGTTAAGGGTAATACTCAATATGATGAGATTTCAATTATTTATATATATGCACCCAACCAGAATGCATCTCAATTTATAAGAGAAACTCTAACAGACATGAGCAACTTGATTTCCCCCAGCTCCATAATAGTCGGAGATTTCAACACTCCTTTGGCAGTGTTGGATAGATCCTCCAATAAGAAGCTGAGCAAAGATATTTTAGATTTAAACTTAACCATTCAACATTTGGATTTAACAGACATCTACAGAACATTTCATCCCAACAAAACTGAATACAGATTCTTCTCATCAGCCCACGGAACATACTCCAAAATCAATCAGATCTTAGCTCACAAGTCTAAGCTTAGTAAATTTAAAGGAATAGAAATTATTACTTGTATCTTCTCAGACCACCATGGAATAAAAGTTGAACTCAGTAACAACAGGAATCTGCATACTCATACAAAAACATGGAAGTTAAATAACTTTATGCTGAATGATAGCTGAGTCATTGACAAGATTAAGAAGGAAATTACCACATTTTTAGAACAAAACGACAAGACATGAATTATCAGAACCTCTGGGATACCACAACAGGCGCATGGCCTACAGACATATGAAAAAATGCTCATTATCCTTAATCATCAGATAAATGCAAATCAAAACTACTTTGAATAATCATCTAACTCCAGTAAGATTAACCCAAATCACAAAATCCCAAGACCAGAGATGTTGGCGTGGATGTGGTAAAAAGGGAACACTTCTACACTGCTGGTGGGAATGCAAACTAATATGTTCTTTTTGGATAGATGATTGGAGAACACTTGAAGAACTAAAAATAGACCTGCCATTCGATTCTATACTTTCTCTACTAGGTATATAACCAGAAGACCAAAAATCACATTACAATAAAGATATTTATACCAAAATGTTTATTGCAGACCAATTCATAATTGCTAAGTCATGGAAGAATCCCAAGTGCCCATCGACCCATGAATGGATTAATAAATTGTGGTATATCTACACCATGGAATATTATGCAGCCTTAAAGAAAGATGGAGACTTTACCTCTTCCATGTTTACATGGATGGAGCTGGAACATACTCTTAGTAAAGTATCTCAAGAATGGAAGAAAAAGTATCCAATGTACTCAGCCCTACTATGAAACTAATTTAGACATTTCATGTGACAGCTATAATCCAATTATAACCTAAGAATATAGGGAAAGGGGATAGGGAGGGCAGGGGAGGGGAAAGGATGGGCAGAGGGAGGGTAATTGGTGGGGCCACACCTACAGTGCATCTTACAAGGGTACATGTGAAACTTACTAAATGTAGAATCTAAATGTCTTAACATAATAACTAAGAAAATGCCAGGAAGGCTATGTTAACCATTGTGATGAAAATATGTCAAATGGTATATAAAACCAGTGTTTGATGTCCCACGATTGCATTAATGAACACAGCTGTGATTTAACAACAACAGTAATAGTAATAAAGAAACAAAGTAAAGTTTTCTTAGAAAATTAATTCAAAGCCCAAGTAGCCAAATATATGGACATAATGAGAAAAGAGCTAGAAGAGCTCATGGAAATGAAAAAATTAGTTGAGGAGTTCCAAAATGCAGTAGAATCCCTCAGTAAAGGGGTTGAGCAGTCAGAAGAAAGGATCTCTGAAACTGAAGGCAAAGATTTTGAACATTCCCAAACACTCAAAGAGGCAGACAAATGGAGAGCAAAAACTGATCATTCCCTGAGAGTATTGTGCGATCACTTCAAAAGATCAATCGTTCATCTTACGGGAATTCCAAAATGAGAAGAGGATGATCCTAAAGGTATAGAGCTCTACTCCAAGAGATTTTGGAGGAGAATTTTCCAAACATTGTAAGAGATGCCGAATTTCAGATAGTAGACAGTTTCAGAACCCTAGCAAGACTCAATTCTAATAAAACATCAACTAGACACATCGTGATTAACTTAGCCAAGGTTAAGATGAGGAGAAAATTCTACATGCAGCCAGATGTAAGAAAAGCATCACCGACATAGGGAGAAATACCAGAATGACTGTGATCTCTCAGCCGAAACGTTTCAAGCCATATGAGGATGCTCATCAAGCTTCAGTCTCCTAAAACAAAAGAACTTAGCCTAGGATCCTGTATTCAGCTAAACTGAGTATCATTTGTGATGGAGAAATCAAATACTTTTAATGACATAGACATGTTGAAGAAATTTGCCATAACTAAACCAGCTCTCCAGGGTACTCTCAAACCCATCCTCCACAATCACCAGCATAATGCTCTACCTATAAAGTAAACTCACCCAGAAATTTGTGAACAAAAGCCAACCTCTGCAGTGGTGAATGGATTAAGAATGACCACTGGACATGTGAAAGTCGTGACACCCAAAACACAACCAGGCTTATCAATTCTCTCAATTAATGTGAATGGTTTTAATTGTCCTCTAAAGAGACACAGGCTGGCTGACTAGATACATAAACTCAGACCAGATATCTGCTGTATACAAGAATCTCATCTTAGCTTAAAGCAGCGGTTCTCAACCTGTGGATCATGACCCCTTTGAACTGTATTAAAGGTTTTCAACATTAGGAAAGTTGAGAACCACTACCTTAAAGGATAAAAATATACTCAGGGTGAAGGGACAGACTTCTCTAATTACAGGCAAATGGAAACCAGAAATAAGTAGGGGTTGTAATTTTAGTTGTAGATGCAATTGACTTTAAACCCACAAAGATAAAGAAAGATAAGGATCGTCACTACATATTTGTCAAGGGAAACACACAACATGAAGAGATTTTGATAATTAACATTTATGCACCCTACTAGAATGCTCCTCAATTTATAAAGCATACCCCAATGGATATGAACAAGTTGGTAATAGTTGGAGATTTTAACACCCCTTTGACAGTTTTGGATAGATCCTCCAAGAAGAAACTAAACAAAGAAGTATTAGACATAAATCTGACCCTAGAATAAATGGACTTTACAGACCTCTACGGAACATTTCATCCTAATAAAACTGAATATACATTCTTCCTATCAGCCCATGGATCATCCTCCAAAATAGATAACATACTAGGGCATGAATCTAACCTCAGCAAATTTAAAAGAATAGAAATTATTCCTTGTACCTTCTTCGACCACCATGGAATAAAATTTGAATAGCAACAGGAATCTTCATACTCAAACAAAGTCATGGAAACTAAACCTTAAGCTGAGCTGGGGTCAAAGATGAGCTTAAGACAGAAATCACCAAATTTTTGGCACAAAATGATGAAGACACAAATTATCAAAACCTGTGGGATAATGCAAAGGCAATCCTAAGAAGGAAATTTATAGCACTAGAAGCCTTCATCAAGAAAACAGAAAGAGAGGAAGCCAAGAACTGAATGCATCATTGCAAACACCTGTAAAAGAAAGAACATGCCAACCCCAAACCCAGCAGAAGAAAAGAAATAACCAAAATGAGGGCAAAATTAAAGGAATTGAAAACAAAAGAATCATTCAGAAGATCAATGAAACAAAAAGTTGGTCTTTTGAAAAGATTAATAAAATTGACAAACCTTTGACTACCCTAACCAGAAACAGAAAAGTAAGATCTATAATATAGTCTATCAGAAACGATAAAGGAGAAATAACAACAGGCACCTAAAAAATTGAAAAAGTCCTCAATTATTACTACAAAAATCTCTATTCCCAGAAATATGAAAATCTGAAGGAAAAAGAAGTCCAGGACCAGATGGCTTCACATGTGAATTCTATCAGACCTTTCAAGAGGAACTAGTACCTATATTATACAACCTTTTCCAAAGCATAGAAAAAGAAGGAATACTTCCCACCACATTCTATGAAGCAAACATCACCCTGATCCTCAAACCAAAAAAGGACCCAACAAAGAAAGAAAATTATAGACTAATATCATTAATGAATATCAATGCAAAAACATTCAATAAGATCTTAGCAAACAGAATTCAATAGCACCTCAAAAAAATTATGCACCATAATCAAGTTGTTTTTATTCCAGGGTTAGTTCAACATACACAAATCTATAAATATAACATATCACATCAATAAAATAAAAACAAAGAGCATATGATTCTTTCAAATGATGCAGAAGAAGCTTTTGATAAGATCTAGTAGTTTTTCATGAACAGAACACTTAAGAAAATAGGCATAGATGGAGGCACCTATGGCTCAAAAGAGTAGGGCACCAGTCCCATATGCCAGAGGAGGCAGGTTCAAGCCCAGCCTGGGCCAAAAACTGCAAAGAAAAAAGAAAATAGACATAGAAGGGACATTTCTTAAGCTGATAGAGGCCATCTACAGCAAACACACAGCTCATATCATATTGAATAGTGTAAACTTGAAAACTCCACTCATCCAGCAACGAGGCAAAAATTCCCACTGTCTCCACTGCTGTTCAACATAGTAATGAAAGTCTTAACTATCGCAGTCAGGCAAGAGAAGGCGATCAAGTGTATACAAATAGGGTCAGAGGAGATACTCTTCACTGATAATATGATCCTATACTTGGAAAATCCCACAGGCTCAAATTAAAAACTAATCTTACAAATGATCAAGGGATACAGCAGTGTCTCAGGATACAAAATCAATACTTACAGCTGAGGCACGAGAATCACCTAAGCCTAGGAGTTGGGGGTTTCTGTGAGCTACGACACCACAGTACTCTACCAAGGGCAATAAAGTAAGATTCTGTCTTTACAAAAAAAAGTCAATACTTACAAATCAGTAGCTTTTATACATGCCAACAATAGTCAAGCTGAAAATAGAGTCAAAGACTCTATTCCTTTTACAATAGTGCCAAAAAGATGAAATATCTGGGAATTTACCTAACAAAGGGCATGAACAATCTCTATAAAGAGAACTATGAAACTCTGGGAAAACAAATCACTAAAGATGCTAACAAATGGAAAAACATACCATGCTCATGGCTGGGAGGAATCATCATTGTTAAAATGCCCATACTACCCAAAGCAATGTACAGATTTAATGCAATCCCTATTAAAGCACCATTGTCATACTTTAAAGTACTTGAAAAAAATAGTACTTTGTTTCATGTGGAATCAAAAAATCTCGAATAGCAAATACATTACTCAGAAATAAAAGCAAATCAGGAGGTATCACTTTACCAGACTTCAGGCTATACTATAAATCTATAGTGATCAAAACAGTATGGTACTGGCACAAAAATAGAGAGGTAGAATTATGGAACAGAATAGAGAATCAAGAGATGAACCAAGTTACTTAACATCAAGACTCCCTATTTAACAAATGGTTCTGGATGAACTGGCTGGGGATCTGTAGAAGACTGAAACTGGACCCACACCTTTCACCATTAACAAAAATTAATTCTCACTGGATAAGAGATTTAAACTTAAAACATGATACTATAAAAATATGAGAAGTGAGTGCAGGGAAAACTCTTGAAGATATTGGCCTGGGACAATATTTTATGAGGAGGACTCCCCAGCAGTTGAAGCAACACCAAAAATACATTGCTGGATCTGATCAAACTAAAAAGCTTTTACACAGCCAAGAGCACAGTAAGTAAAGCAAACAGACAGCCTTCAGAATGGGAGAGGATTTTTACAGGTTATGCTTCCAACAAAGGTCTGATAACCAGAATCTACAGAGAACTCAAACTAATCAATAAGAAAAGAACAAATAACCCCCTTTCTATGTGGGCAAGAGACTTGAACAGAAACTTCTCTCACGAAGACAGGTACATGGCCTACAAACACATGAAAAAATACTCATCATCCTTAATCATCAGAGAAGGGCAAATCAAAACCACTTTGAGATATCATCTAACTCCAAAGTATCCCACATCACAAAATTCCAAAACTACAGTCATTGGCATGGATACAGAGAGAAGGGAACACTTATACACTGCCTGTGGGAATGCAAGCTAATACGACCTTTTTGTAAAGAAGTTTGGAGAACACTCAAGGAACTAAAAGTAGACCTACCATTTGATCCTGCAGCTCCTCTAGTTAGATATATACCCAGATGATCAAAAATTATTTTACAACAAAGACACTTGTACTAGAATGTTTATTGTAGCCCAGTTCATAATTGCCAAGACACAGTAACACCCCCAAGTGCCCATCAACCCATGAATGGATTAACAAATCATGGTATATGTACACTGTGGAATACTATGCAGGCATAAAAAAAGATGGAAGACTTCACATCTTTTATTTTTACCTGGATAGAGCTTGAACATATTCTTCTTAGTAAAGTATCTCAAGAATGGGGGGGGAGGGGAAGTATCCAATGTGGTTAGTACTACTATGAAGTCAATATATAACCACCTACACACTCATATAAATGGCAAACATAACTATAGTCCAGAAAGTAGAAGGGAAGAGGAGACCGAGGGGAAGAGAGGGGGGAGATGGGAGGAGGGAGGGTATTTGAGAGGACCTCATCTAATGTGCATGATGTAATGGTACATTTCAAAACTATTAAGAAATGAGTATAATTGTGATGTGTTCCTTAACTCAATGTAAGCATTTTACCTTGTATATCAAAGCAGTACACTGAACCCCATAAATGCATCAATGAACAAAG
>CAUYPK010085371.1:0-19406 GCA_963574355.1 Loris lydekkerianus | reverse complement strand
TATTTTATTTTATCAGTACTCTCTTTGAATAGTATGTCATTCTGTAGTCTGGTGAAATTTGAAATCAATCTGCAGAAGAGTCTATAGCGAGAAAGGAACACTTTTACAGTGCTGGTGGGACTGCAAACTAATACAGCCTCAGGGTGGTTTTGATTTGCATTTCTCTAATAATTAAGGATGATGAGCATTTTTTCCTATGTTTGCTAGTCATTCATCTGTCTTGAGAGAAGGTTCTATTCATCTCTCTTCCCCATTGATATATGGGATTGTTGGCTTTTTTCATGTGGATTAATTTAAGTTCTGTATAGATGTGGATTGTTGGCTTTTTTCATGTGGATTAATTTAAGTTCTGTATAGTTATTAAGCTTTTGTCTGATTCAAACTATGCAAATATCCTTTCCCATAGTGTAGGTTGTCTGTTTGCTTTGGTTGTTGTCTGGTTAGTTGTACAGAAGCTTTTCAGTTTAATTAAATCCCATTTGTTTATTTTGGTTGTTATTGCAATTGCCATGGCAGTCTTCATAATAAAGTCTTTCCCCAGGCCCATATCTTCCAGTGTTTTTCCTATCCTTTCTTTGAGAATTTTTATTGTTTCATGCCTGAAATTTAAGGTCTGTATCTATTTTCAATCAATTTTTGTGAGTGGGGAGAGGTGTGAGTCCAATTTCAGTTTTTTTGCATGTGGATATCCAGTTCTCCCAGCACCATTTATTGAATAGGAAATCTTTCCCCCAGTGTATGTTCTTGTTTGGTTTATAAAAGATTAGGTGATAAGTTGTTAGTTTCATTTCCTGGTTTTCTATTTGATTCCAAATGTCTATGTCTTTATTTTTGTGTCAGTACTATGCTGTCTTGACCACTATGGCTTTGTAGTACAGCCTAAAATCTGGTATGCTGATACCCCCGGCTTTATTTTTATTACTAAGAACTGCCTTAGCTATACAGGTTTTTTTCTGGTTCCGTACAAAATGCAGAATCCTTTTCTCTAAGTCTTGAAAGTATGATGTTGGTATTTTAATAGGGATGGCATTGAATCTGTAGATTGCTTTGGGAAGTATAGACATTTTAACAATGTTGATTCTTCCAAGCTGTGAGCATGGTATGTTGTTCCATTTGTTAATGTCCTCTGCTATTTCCTCAGGGTTTCATAATTTTCTTTATAGAGGTCCTTCACCTCTTTTGTTAGGTATATTCCTAGGTATTTCATTTTCTTTGAAACTATGGTGAAGGGAGTTGTGTCCTTAATTAGTCTCTCATCTTGGCTGTTATTGGCATATACAAAGGCTACTGACTTGTGGGCATTGATTCTATATCCAGAGACATTATTGTATTTTTTGATGACTTCCAGGAGTTTTGTGGTTGAGTCTTTGGAGTTCTCTATGTATAAGATCATATCGTTAGCAAAGAGGGAGAGTTTGACCTCTTCTGCTCCCATTTGGATGCCCTTTATTTCCTTGTCTTGTCTAATTTTATTGGCTAGAACTTCCAGCACTATGTTGAATAGTAATGGTGACAGAGGACAACCTTGTCTGGTTCCAGTTCTAAGTGGAAAATCTTTCAGTTTAACTCCATTCAGTAAAATATTAGCTGTGGGTTTGTCATAGATAGCTTCGATCAGTTTAAGGAATGTGCTGCGTATGTCTAAACTCTTCAATGTTCTAATTAGAAAAAGATGCTTGATTTTATTAAATGCTTATTTTAGATCTATTCAGAGGATCATATGGTCTTTGTTTTTGCTTCTGTCGATATGGTGAATAATGTTTATGGACTTGCATGTATTAAACCAACCTTGCATCCCTGGGATAAAACCTGCTTGATCATGATGTATGGCTTTTTTGATGATAAGCTGTAATCTGTTGGCTAGGATTTAGTTGAGAATTTTTGCATCTATATTCATTAGTGAAATTGTTCTGAAATTCTCCTTTTTGGTTGGATCTTTTCCTGGTTTTGGTATCAGGGTGATGTTTGCTTTGTGGAATGTGTTGGGGAAGATTCCTTCCTTTTCAAATTTTTGGAATAATTTCTGCAGTATGGGAATAAGCACTTCCTTCAAGGTTTGATAGAATTCTGGTGTGAAGCCATTTGGAGTAGGACATTTTTTTGTCAGGAGACTTTTAATTGTTTCTTTGGTCTCAGTGCTTGAAATTGGTCTGTTCAGGAGATCTATTTCTTCATGGTTAAGTCTAGGGAGAGTGTGTGATTCCAAATATTGATCCATTTCTTTCACATTGTCAAATTTCTGGGTATAGAGTTTCTGGTATTATTCAGAGACAACCTCATGTATCTCTTGTATCTCAGTTGTTATTTCCCCTTTATCATTTCTGATTGAGGTTGCTAGAGATTTTGCTTTTTTATTTCTAGTTTCTCTGGCCAAAGGTTTATCAATTTTATTTATTTTTTCAAAAAAACAACTCCCCTTATTTCATTAATTTTCTGAATGATTCTTTTGTTTTTAATTTCATTAATCACTAACTTAATTTTGGATATTTCTTTTCTTCTACTGGGTTTAGGCTTAGATTGTTCTTCTTTTTCCAATTCCATAAGATGGCTTGTGAGTTTGTTGATGCACTCTCTTTCTGTTTTTTGGACGTAGGTATCTAAAGTGATAAATTTTCCTCTCAGGACTACTTTTACAGTATCCCACAGGTTTTGGTTGATTGTATCTTCATTGTTGTTATGCTCAAGGAAGTTAATGATTTCCTCTTTTATTTCTTCCTGCACCCATCTGTCATTCAGCATAAGGTTCTTTAATTTCTCTGTCTTTGTGTGGGGTTGAACTTTGTTTGAAGAAGATGCAAGGTAAAATTTCAATTCTTTTGATTCTGTTGAGGTTTGTTTTGTGTCTTAGGATCAATTTTGGAGAATGTTCCATGGGGTGATGAGAAGAATGTATATTCTTTATCTTTAGGATGAAGTGTTTTATATACAGCTATCAAGGACAGTTGTTCTCTATTACAGTCTCATTTAAGTTTCTTATATCTTTGTTTAATTTCTGTTTAGAGGATTTGTACAGCTCAGTAAAAGGAGTATAAAAGTCCCTATTACTATGGTGTTACAGGATATCATATTGCTCAGACTAGGTAAGGTCTGTTTCAAAAATCTGGGAGCATTTAAGTTGGGTGCATAAATATTTGGGTACATTTTTGACTTTAGTTGCTTTAATCCGCATGTATCTGAAAATAAAATTGCAAACCCTCTTCTGGATCCCGTTTGCCTGAAAAATTGTCTTCCAACCTTTAACTCTGAGCTTTAATTTGTCTTTTAAGACTAAGTGTGTTTCCTGTAGATAGCAAATGGATGGCTTGTGTTTTTAATCCAATCAGCCAATCTGTGCCTCTTCAGTAGGGAGTTCAAGCCATTAACATTTATTGCGATAATTGATAAGTGTGGTAGCATTCTATTCATCTTATTTTGTGAAAGTCCATTGCTTAGTTTTGTCTTTTGCATCAATGTGGAATCTAGGTTCTATCCTCTAATTTCTGGGTGCTTACTTTGCTGGTGGTCCCTTGTGATGGTCAGTGTATAGAAATGGTTGAAGTATTTCCTATAGAGCTGGTCTTGTTGTGGTAAATTTCCTCAATGTTTGCATATCAGTAAAAAATTTGATTTCTCCATCATTTTTAAACCTTAGCTTAGTGAGATCTAGAATTCTGGGCTGGAAGTTGTTCTGTTTAAGTAGATTAAAGGTAGATGACCATTGTCTTCTGGCTTGATAAGTTTCATTAGAGAAGTCTGCAGTCACCCTGATGGATTTGCCTCTATAGGTCAATTGGTGCTTACTCCTGGTAGCTTGTAAAATCTTTTCTTTTGTCTTGACTTTGGACAGGTTCATCACAATGTGTCTTGGAGAAGCTCTATTAGAGTTTAGGTGACCTGGAGTCAGGTATCCCTCTGAAAGGAGTGTGTCAGAATCTTTGGTGATATTTGGGAAATTTTCATTTATAATATTCTCTAGTATGGCTTCCATTCCTCTGGGGGCATTCTTCTTCTCCTTCTGGGATACCTATAACTTGTATATTTGAATGCTTCTTAAAGCATTCTTCTTAAATTCCTCTGCTGATTTCTGAAACCCAGCAGGCTTAAGAGCCTAAATGTCTCCTCAGCCCGCTTAACTGTTATCCTTGGCTAAGCAGAAGCTTTCCCAGGAAAGCACTTGTCACTGGGATCTCTCCTGAAGTGTCTGTCCACTTACCTAGTGTGCCAAAACCTGTCTCACTCTATACCCCTGCTGGCCAGGGCTGTAATCTGCTGAACACTGAGATCTCCTCTCTTCCCCAGTGTCTAAGACCCAGCCTTTGGGCTGCTCAGTTACTGGTCCAAGATCTCCTGGCCCATCCTTGTGTTGTGACCTTGAGGGCAGAGGCTGCAGGGGCAGTTCTTCCACAGTGGCTGTGTGGGCGGCCCACAGCTGAACAATATTAGCTCCCTTGCAGCTCAAAAGCTCTGTCTGGGGCCCTATACAGGGCTCAAAGTCATCTACACTTTTGCCCAGGATCTCCCACGGCAGTTCAATTGAGTGCCCACGTTCAAAAAAAAAAAAAAAACAAAAAAAACAAAACAGCCTTCAGGTAAGGCCTTTCCTGTTTACAATCTCACTGTTGCTGTAGGTACAGCAGCGGGTGTCCTCCAGCAGAATAAACATACTCACCACTTGCCAGTTCTTTACTGTTTTTATCCTGCTCTTATGGTCCAGAAGTCTCTTGCTGTCTCCCTGTGTCCCCAAAGGGATGTGTCTGGGCAGATCCCACCAGCCAGAGATGCCCGGAGTCTTCTCTCCCTAATCTCCAAGAAAGACGAAGATGGTCACTTCATATTGTTTATCAGTTCTAATAGTTGTGTTTTTTTTCTTTTTTTTTTTTTTAAGTTTTTGGCCAGGGATGGGTTTGAACCCGCCACCTCTGGCATATGGGGCCCATGCCCTACTCCTTTGAGCCACAGGTATGGCCCCAGTTCTAATAGTTTTTTTTTTTTTTTTTTGTGGAGTCTTTAGGTTTCTCTAGATATAAGATCATATAGTCCATAAACAAGTATAATTTGAATTCTTCCTTTCCAATTTGGATTCCCTTTGTTTCTTTTCTTGTCTTGCTGCTCTAGCTAGAACTTTCAGTACTATGTTGACAGTGGTAAAGTGGGCTTCTCTGTATTGTTTCAGAACTTAGAGGAAGGGCTTTCAGTTTTTCCCTTTTCAGTAGGATACTCCCTGTGCAGTTGTTTTTGATGATATTGCTTTTATCATTTTGAGTTACATTCCTTTTTTACCCGTTTTTTGGAAAGTTTTTATCATGAAGGGATGTTGAATTTTAGCAAAAGCTTTTTCAGTATCAGCTGAAATGATCTTATAATTTTTGTCCTTTGCTGATATGTATAGCATTGTTTGATATTCATTATGTTGTACCATCCTTGTATGCCTGAAATGAATCCCACTTGATCATGGATGAATGTGTTGTTGAATTTGGCTTGCTAATATTTTGTTGAGGATTTTAGCATCTATGTTCATCAGTGATAGGGGCCTATAGTTTTCTTCTCTTGTCTTTGATTTTAGTATCAGGGTGATACAGGCCTCGTAGAATGAGTTTGGGAGTATTTTTTCCTTTTGGCTTTATGGAAATAGTTTAAGTAGGATTGATATTAGTTCTTCTTGGAATGGTGGGTAGAATTTAGCAGTGAAGCCATCAAGTCCTGGGCCTCTCTTTGATGGAAGACTTTTTATTACTGCTTCTGTGTTGTTACTTCTTATTGGCTTATCAGGTTTTGGGTTTTTTCCTGTTTTAATTTTGTAGGTTGTATGTATTTAAGATTTTATCTGTTTTGGGTAGCGCCTGTGGCTCAAGAAGTAGGGCGCCGGCCCCATATACCGGAGGTGGTGGGTTCAAACCTGGCCCCAGCCAATAACTGCAAAAAAAAAAAAATAAATAAATGTTATCTATTTCTTCTGGGTTTTCCAATGTATTGGCATATAGTTAATCATAGTAGTCTCTAATGATCCATTGGATTTCTGCAATGTCAGTTGAAATGTATCCTTTTTCATCTCTGATTTGATTCATTTGGGTCTCCTCTCGTTTTTTCTTAGTGTGGCTAAAGGTGTGTCAATTTCTTTATCTTTTCAAAAAGTCAACCTTTGTTTCATTTGAGCTTTTATAGTTTTTGTTTTAATTTTATTTATTTTTGCCATGATCCTTATTATTTATTTTCTTCTACTCATTTTAGGTTTGGTTTGCTGTTGTTTATGTAGTTCTTTGAGATGCATTGTTAAGTCATTTATTTCACACTTTTATACACTTAACTGCTATAAACTTCCCTCCTTTTGTGCTTTTACTACATTCCATGGTTTTGACATATTGTGTTTTCATTTTTATTTGCTTTGAGAAATTTTAAAATTTCCCTTTTAATCTCTTCATTGTCACATTGGTGATTTAGGAATATATCATATAGTTTCTCTTGTTATTGATTTCTAGTTTTTTGTTTATTGTTTTTTTTACAATTGGGACCAAGGAAAACACTTTATATGCTTTCAAATTGTTTGAATTTTTGATAGTTGTTTTTGGCCTACCATATATTGCCTGTTCTTGAGAGTGACCCATGAGCTGAGGAGAATATGTGTTCTAAAGCTGTTGAATGAAATCTACTGTAAATATCTATTGTGTTCATGTGTTTATAGTGAAGATTATGTATTTCTATGTTTCAATATTTCTTTGTAGATTTTCCGTCTAAATGATCTATCCAGTGCTGAAAGTGGAGTGTTGAGGTCTACAACAATTATTGTTTTAGAGACCATCTAGCTCTACAGCTCTGATAATATTTGCTTTATATATCTGGTGGTCCAGTGTTGGCTGCTTATATATTTTGCATTGCTATGTTCTCTTGCTGAACTGACACATTTATCATTATGTAATGAACTTCTTTGTATCTTTTTACAGCTGTTGTCTTGAAATCTATTCTATCTGATGAAACTATAGCTAGTTTTGCACTATTTTGGTTTCCATTTGCATGGAATATTTTTTTCTAGCCCCTTATTTTCCATCTATGTGTGTCTTTATAGATGAAGTGGGTTTCTTTCAGAGAAGATATAGTTAGCTCAGCCATTGTATTTTTTTGATTTGAGAGTTTAGCCCATTCATATTTAATTTTATTAGTGATATTAGTAGATAACGACTTATGACTGCCTTGCTGTTATTTGGTTTCTGGTTGTTTTGTGGTCTTTCCTTTCTTTTTTCCCCCTCTTTTTCCTTTGTTTAAAGTGATTTTCTCTTGTAGTATGTTTTAATTTCTTGGTTTTAAATTTTTGTGTGTCTGTGTAGGTTTTAAAATTTTTGGTCATCTTAAGTCTTGAAAAAACATTTTATAACCAATTATTTTAAACATATGACAAGTCTGCTTACAAACAAGAGAAATCTCACATAACTTCTACTTTTTGACTCCCTTTCTTCTGCTATTTAACTTTTTGTTGTTGTTGTTGTTGTTTTGACCTGGGCTGGGTTTGAAACTGCCACCCTTGGTGTATGGGGCCGGCACCCTACTCCTTGAGCCACAGGTGCCACCCACTTTTTGTTGTTTCTATTTCTTCCTTTTTATACTACCTATACGACAAAAAGTTATGATTTTTGAGAGTTTTGTCTCATACCCTTCTACTCAAGATTTATGTGATCCATACTCCACAATTATAACAATACATGTGCAGTATTCTGTCTTTGTGTACTTACTATTACCAGTGTGTTGTACACCTCCAGAAGATTTCTTGTAGTCCATTAATGTCCTTTTATTTTCAGACTAAATGACTCCTTTTAACGTTTATTCTAACACAAATCTGGTGTTGATGAACAATCTTAGCTGTTGTTTGTCTGGAAAAGTGTTTATTTCTCCTTCATGAGTGAAGAATATTTTTGGAAGATACAATATTCTGTAAGGATTTTTCCCTTCTGTTCTTTGACTATGTCATGCCACTCTCCCTTGGCCTCTAAGACTTCCCTGAGGAGTTTGTGGCCAGATACATTGGAGCTCCTTTATATGTTATATTTTTCATTTTTCTTGCTTCCCTTAGGACTGTGTATTTATCTTGACCTTTGGAACTTGATTACTAAATGCCTTAAGTTTGCCTTGTTTGGGTTAAAACTGCTTAGTGTTCTATGACTTTTTGTACCTGAATGTTGATGTCTTTCTCTATGCTTGGAAAGTTCCATGTTATTATTACTTTGAATAAGCTTTCTACCTCAGTGTCTCTTTCTTCCTCCATTTTAAGGCCAAGAAATCATAAATTTGCCTTTTTGAGTCTGTTTTGCAGATCTTATAGATGTGCTTCATTGTGTCTTCTTTTTTCTACTGTGACACTATATTTTCAAGTAGCCTGTCTTCAAGCTCACTAATTCTTTCTTCTGCTTGGTCAATTCTGCTGTTGGAAGATAATGATATGTTTCTCAGTTCATTAGTTGAATTCTTCAGTTGCAATTCTGCTTGTTTTGCCTTTTTTTTTTTTTTTTTTTAATTATTTCAGCCGTTGTTAAATTTCTCTGATAGGCTTCTAAATTCTTTCTCTGCATTGTCTTAAAGTTCATTGAGCTTCTTCGGGATAACTACTTTGTATTATTTTTCTTAAGGTTCATATATCAGGACATTGCTCATGCCTGTAAACCTAGCCCTCTGGGAGGCTGATGTAGATGGATTGCTTGAGCTCACATGTTTGAGACCAGCCTGAGCCAGAGCAAGACCCCATCTCTAAAAAAATAGCGGTGTTGTGGTGGGTGCATGTAGTCTTAGGTACTCGGGAGGTTGAGACAAGAGAATTGGTTGAGCCCAAGAGTTTAAGGTTGCTGTGAGCTATGATGCCATAACACTCTACCAAGTGAGACTCTGTCTTAAAAAAAAAAAAAAGAAAAAAAAGACAAAGGTTCTCATATCTCCATCACTCCAGGATTGGTCACTGATATCTTTCTTAGTTTATTTGGTGAGAGCATGTCTTCCTGGGTGTTCCTGATGTTTGTGGATGTTCATTGATGTCTGGACATTGAAGAGTTAGGTATTTACTTTATTCTTCACTGTGTGGGCTTTTTTATACCTGTCCTTCCTCAGAGGGGTTTAAGGGGAATTGAGTGTTGTTATCTAAGTCTTTGGTCACTGCAGCTGTATCAGCACTTGGGGTGCCCCAATTCCAGTAATATCATGATTCTTGGAGACTCCTGGTGGTACTCCCTTGGTGGACTTTGGTAAGATACAGGAAAATTCCTTGGAATACTAGAGTCTCTTACTCTCTGTGCTGGGCTGCTAGAATTAGGGGAAGAGTGACGTGGGCACTCCCTCCTCCCTTGTGTCATTAGCACCTGTTCACACTAGAAACTCATGGTGACTGTTGCCTGGCTTCCTCTGATGTTTATTCAAAGCCCAAAGGCTCTTTATGAATTCTGTCAGGGGAGAGTGTTTCCGTCTTGCCAAGGGTAGATCCAGAAATGCCATCTAGGAACTAAGAGCTGGACTCAGGAGTTTGAGGAGTCTGCTTGGTACTTTATTTTACTGAGGCTGAGCTGATACCCAAATAGCAAAACAGAATCTTCTGGACTCTTCCCTTTCCTTTCCCCACATGGAAGAAGACTCTTCTTGAGCTGTTCTGCCTGGAGTTGTATTAGGGGTGACATAGCCACTAGCTTGGCAGCTGCAGCTAGTATCTCACCAGATCACCTGAAATCCACTGGCTTTAAGCCAGCACAGCTGCAGGAATTGCCCAAGGACTATAGCCTTTGTGGCCTGCCTTGTGAATTTAGTCCAGGCCTCAGGTTTCATTTTGTCAGCTGGTTGTGGGACTAGCTGGAGGTAGGGTTTTGGGGAAGGATTTCTCTCTGGCCAGGCTAGTCTAAGTATTTGGTGGGCACTACCAGTATTCTGCCCTGTGCTGTGTTCTATGCTAGGGCAGCTGTGGGTTTTAACATAAGGGCTCACATCACTTCACTCTTCCTCCTTGGGGCACAAAGATTCTCCCTCCACTGGGTGCTGGCTCAGCCCAACTGGGGGCTGGGCGAGGCATCATGGCATAGGAAGCGCAAGACTGTTTTTTCTGTCCTATTTAGTGTCGTCTATTTTTGTGATGTAGTGTTAAAAGCAGGTAGTATGATTGCTCGCCTGATTTTTGGTTCTTCTGAAGGAGCTTGCTAGTATAAATAGTTGTTGAATTTGATGTTTGTGGCAAGGGGTGATCACTGGAGGTTTTGATTTGGCTCTCTTCCTCTGCACCCTCTAGTGAATTTTGAGGAGAATAAGTGGTGAGGGTATTAGAAATCATGTTTTGGGTAGTGCCTATAGCTCAGTGGGTAGGGCGCTGGCCACATACATTGAGGCTGGCAGGTTTGAGCCCTGCCAGGGCCTGCTAAACAGCAAGGACAATTGCAACAGCAAAAAAAAAATAGCTGGGCATGTGGCAGGTGCCTGTAGTTCCAGCTGCTCGGGAGGCTGAGACAAAAGAATCGCTTAAGTCTAAGAGTTTGAGGTTGCTGTGAGCTGTGACGCCACGACACTCTACCAAGGGTGACATAAGGAGACTCTGTCTCGAAAAAGAAATCATGTTTTATTAAAACTGTTTTGATTAACAGCAAGTGTTTAGTCTTGAGAAAAGGCCTGCCATATTTAAGAGGATTTAGACTTTGTCCGTATGGTTCCAGTTGATATTACTGGGAGGAATGGGTGGCATCCACAGGTAACAGGTTTGATATAATTTAAAGCCTTCTTTAGAACAGGCACAGGCTTTGGAATCCCAGGTAGACGCATTCAGCAGATAATTATCAATAATATGTAGGAGATCAGAATTACAATTTTCTTTCTTGCAGCTTGATCCAGTATCAACACTGGTTTATTTAGTTTCCCACATTTCTCCTGTGATTATAGAATTTGGACTTGGTTAATGATTATTTGATGGGAGACTGGAAATAAAAGTATTTGTTTTCATTTAGAATATCTTTAAAAGAATAGCTTCTTAGGCTGGGTGTGGTGGCTCACGCCTCTAATCTTATCATGTTGGGGGGCTAAAGTGGGCAGATTGCCTGAGCTCAGGAGTTCAAGATCAGCCTGAGAAAGAGCAAGACCCTGTCTCTAAAAAGTAGCCAGGCTTTGTGGAAGCACCTGTAGTTCCAGCTACTTGGCAGGCTGAGGCAAGAGGATCGTTCGAGCCCAAGAGTTTGAGGTTGTTGTGAGCTATGACGCCAGGGCACTATACCCAGGCCAGTACAATGAGACTTCGGTTAAAAAAAAAAAAAAAAAATAATAATAAATAAAAGAACAGCTTCTCATCTGGCAATGTTTATCACAAGGCAGAAGCTCCTTGATTCTATCCTTTTCCTGGTCTAACCCTGTTTCTTTGCCTAGTAAAGAAACTCTTGGAGTTCTGAGTTTCTTAACTTCAGCTCTGCTAGACTCCTGCATTCTTAATGGCAGGCCAAGTGTTGTGGTGAAAGAGCAAGTGGTAGATTTATAGAGTTGTTGCACCAGCACTGATCAGGTGTGTGGTCTTGGGTATTGAACTTCATCTCAGTCTTTCATTCATGTGATGAGGGTGGCAATAGTTGCTATATTTGTAGTGTTCTGGTGAAGATTAGGAAGCTGATCTGTGGCAGCATACTTTAATTATGGCATTTAATGAATTATTATTTAGTCACTACGTGCTAGTTGTAACACTCTGTAACTATGAAAAAAGGCTTTTTTCCACATAGTACATCTAACATAGAACATAAAGCAATACTTAATTTATAAAAAGACATTTAAATGTTATTTGTGTCTATAGGTAAGGATGTGGAGGGAAAGTGGGCAAATGAACATAGTTGTCTTTGAGTGGGTAAGGTTAGTTTTTAAAATATTTATTTTATGTAGATTTTCATTGTTGAAGTAATAATAAAGTTCTTTTGCAATTACAAAGTATTTAACAAATGGATGATAATGACTGTCTTGGATCTGACTCCCTTATAGCCCTAATTTCTAACAGTATATTGTGTACTCTTAATTTTTCTTTTGCTCTTTTTGTGTGGAGTAAAAACTATATTTTATGATAAGATAGAGATATTTCTTCCAGCTGTTTCTGCATTGTGAAATTTTTTTGGCAAGGAGATTATTTTGTTTTATTGTTTAGTGGAGTCTGAGGAATGGTGCTTCCGTGTAAATAGTTTTACTTCTTAGTATTTGATTTTGACATTTGCAGGCTATAGCCTATTGAATTTACTGGGACAAAGGATAATTAACTATGAATATTTTGTTTAAATATTAATTATACACAACCTTCAAAGGTGTTTTATAGGATGATGCTGTATCCAGGTAACCAAGAAGTCTTTCAGTTATCTAATAATCTAATACCAGTTTCAGGAAGATGCTTTTTTTCTTTTCTCTGTAGGATTTAGGATTTTTCAGTTTAAGACCAGAGATTCATAATTGAAAAGGCAATTGGCTGTTGCCATGTGCAAAATTTTTCTGAGGGCAAGAAATTATTTTTTTGGTTCAGATTTGTCTTTTAGTCTATGTAAAATATCTGTGCAGCAAGATCTCAGTATGAACAAATTATGTAAGAAACCTGAAATCAACATAAGGGAGTTACTTTGGATTATTTAGAAATTTACTTGCAAATGCCTAAAAGTAAACGTAGCAAAAGAAGTATCAGACCTGTATTCTGAAAACCAAGACAGTAATGAGAGAAATAGGCCTAAATAATCAAGCGATGTGTCATCCTTAAAGTGAAAGCTAAATATTGGAAAACTGTCACACTTCTATGAGTTATCCTATGAAAACACACTTCTATGAGTTATCCTATGAAAGGTGCTTTTGGAGAAACTGGAAGTCTCTTTTTCAAGTTTGTATGGAAATACAAATGACTAAAATTAACTAAGCAATCCTGAAGGAGGTTTACAATATCAGTTATGAAGACTTACTATAAAACTGTAGTAATTAAGATAGTATGGGATTGGTGGATTGCTAGACAGTGACTAATGAGACTAACTAAAGAATGTAGATACAGACCCACACGTACCTGGTCACATGGTTTATGACAAAGGAAATACTGCAACGCCACTGGGAAAGAATGGTCTTTTATAAGTAGCACTGGTTCAGTTAAATATCCATGTGGAAAAATATGTCTTGAACCCTACCTGACATGAGACACATTTAATTCCAGATGGATTAGAGATCTAAATGTGAGAGACACAATTATAAAGCATTTAGATAACACAGGAAAACATCCTAGTGAGCAAAGAGAATTTAAGTAGGAATCAAAAAGTACTAACTACAACGTAAAAGTTTTGGTAAATTGTACTTATTTTCATCTAAAGAGACCATTATAAGCGTGAACAGTACATAAACGAGGACTCGTATTGAGAACAAATAAAAAAGCCCAAAGAACAGATCAACAATATCACCAGTAACATGACAACCAAATAAAAGCTCTGACAAGATTGAACAGACACTCTGCAAAACAGGATATTCAAATGTCTAAGAAATACTGTATGAGAAGGACTCAACATCCAATACTTATTTGTGAGTTAGAATCATAATGTCATAACACAACCTAACAACCAGAGCAGCTAAAATGCAAAAGATGGAAAATGTTCCCAAGGGTGTGTAATCATAATTCTCATACACTGATTCTTAATTGTAAATTGGTGCAGTATTTTACAAAAATTGCCAGGCACAGTGGCGCAGGCCTATAATCCTAGCACTTTGGACGGCCGAGGTGGGAGGATCACTTGAGGCCAGTTGTTCAAGATGGGCGTTGGCAGTATAGTTGAACCCTGTCTCTACCAAAAATAGAAAAATTAGTTGGATATGGTAGTTGGCAGGGATATGGTAGTTGTACAACTCTGGTCTAAGTTACTCGGGGGGGCTGAGAGAGGAGGATCACTTGAGCCTGGGAGTTTGAGGTTGTGGAAAGCTATGATGATAAAAAGAAAAAAAAAAAAAAAAAAGAAAAGAAAAGAAAATCAGTTGGTGCTGTGTAGTGCCAAAACTGAACATGTCCTGTAATCCAACAGCTTCACTCATAGGCATATACCCAACAGAAATGCACAGGTGTTTGCTAGAATGTTTATGGCAGCCCTGTTTGTAATAGTCAAAACCTTGAAGGTATCCAAATGCCTTTTACTAGGAGCATGGATAAAGAAATTGTATTATGTTCTCTAAATGTAAGACTATACAACATGATAATCACATACAACTTTAAGATGAAATATGGATGACTCTCTTAAACATAATGTGGAGCAAAAGAAGGCTGTATGATTATATTGATGGAAAGTACAAAAACTCCCCAAACTCCAATCTCTGGTAGAGACAGGATTGTGGTTATTTGGAGAGGTAGTGATGGAAGGGAGGGGCTATGAGTTCTGGAGTGGTAATGTTCTGCTTCTTGATCCAGGTACTACTTACGTAGATTGGTTTAGTTGTAGTCATCAAGTTGTATGGTTCGTGTGTGTGTGTGTGTGTGTGTGTGTGTGTGTTTCCCTGTATAACTTCAATACAGATTTTTAAAGTGTAAAAAAAGTTGATTGGGGCTTGGTGCCTGTAGCTCAGCTGTTAGGTTACAGCCACATACACCGGAGCTGGCGGGTTCAAATCCAGCCCCGGCCTGCCAAACAACAACGACAACTGCAACCAAAAAATAGCTGGGTGTTGTGGCAGGCGCCTATAGTCCCAGCTACTTGGGAGGCTGAGGCAAGAGAATCGCTTAAGCCCAAGTTCTTGAAGTTGCTGTGAGCTGTGATGGTACAGCACTCTACCAAGGACAACATAGTGAGACTCTGTCTCAAAAAAAAAAAAAAAAAATTGATTGGCTTTAGGCTGTGGTCATCTGATATAACCCATCTCTATTACAGGGTGCTCTTGCCTCAGTGGACAGAGTGAGTCACTGAGCCTGGGAGACCCTTTCAGAGAGACAGCATGATTGGGTATTGCCATCAGTCGGGTTCTGAGATGTTCTTTTCCTATGCTTTGTGCTTACTGTCCTTTCTCATTTCACATAAGTCTTTTTGCAGACAGATACTAAGATACTTGGTGAAATTGATTCTTACAAATTGCAGTCACATTTCGGTCCTGATATCACTGCCAGGTCACTTATACAGGTTCTTGCAACTATTTCTTTTATGGTAGAGAAAGAAGCTATTGACTCTTGTGGAAAAGTCAAGAGTAGCATTTACTCTTCATATTGTTGAGATGGTGATTTTTATTCATTTTTCTTATTTGGAGAAATTATTTTCCTTTTATGGGTGCCTGCTTTTTTCATTTATAAAAGTTATGAATCAATATTGAACAAAACTATGATTTACTAAATTTAATGGTTGTATTTATTATACAGTATTTTCATTTTACTTATTTTCTTATTTCTTTGGTGTTGGTACTGAAAGACCATACTGACAACAACATTATTTGAGTTATAGTTTCTTGTGAAAATATTAATTTTATTTTTCCATTACAGGTATCAAGAAATGGAAAGAAAAGTGAGCAGAGTCTGTCTTACTTCTGAACCCAACATAATTCATTTTCTACAAATATCTTGGGAGAAAACTCTAGGGTCTGGTTTTGTTATTACACTTACTGATGGGCATTCAGCATGGATTGGGACAGGTAATATTAAAAACAAAGTTTTTAAAAGTAAAATTTAAAGGTGCAGTTCTTCAGTGCTCAGTGCTATCTCTTTCTGTATGCATTGGGTAGAACTAATATTACTTTTACTTATTTTTTGCTGTGTAATTTATATATAGATTTGTATTATTTAATGCTATTTTTTACAACTGATATTAATAGAGAAACAAGCACATGCCCCAGCCAGTTTTGGCTACTATTTGAGTCTTAGTAGTAGTACTTGGTCAGAATTTTCTAATAGAATGATGTTTTTATGGGAACATAAATAGTATGTACTACATATCTCTTTCTCAAGACCTCAAGAAAGTACAGGGAGGCAGAGGAAGAGGGTTGGCTGGGTCATGGGGTTGGTGTTGGTTTTGGGGTGTGGGGTACTGCTGGTCTTCTGTTTACTTTGGACACTTTCTGTTTGAATTATTTCCCAATGAACATGTATTACATACGTAACAAACCAGAACCATAGTCTCAGGCTTTGTAATGCAAGGTTCAAACCCATTTAGGATTTTAGCTATGACTTTATGAAACAGACTTTTGATTTTTTTTAATTTTTATGATAATCTTAAAATCTTAAAATCTAAAAATTCGAGTGACTCTCAAATCATGTGTGGAATATGGCAGATAGAAAGATAAAAAATTAGCATTATGTTTTACTCATATAGCAAAGTTTTAATATTTTTCTAAAGTATTTTGTTGAAGATTTAAAGAACTATTTCTGTAATTATAAACTCTAAGAAACATAATTTCTAGAGTTATATTGTGAATGATGTTTATGGTAAAATAATTTTTCATAGTAATATACCTACCACATGTATTTTCTATTAACTTATGAAATATTTCCCTGGAATTCACCACTATATTTATTATATCTTTAAAATTATAACACATTATGAAATTTTGATTCTTTCTTGAATATTACAAATTTTGGTATATAACACAGTCAAACCAAATTTATACTTGTGGTTTTTTTTTTTTTTTTTTTTAATTTGTCTTTTATGACACAGAATATGGCACATTGATACAGGGATTACTTTAAAATAAAAAAAAAGTCAAGGGTAATGTTTGTAATACATATAGTATCTGTTTAACTTGTCATTTCTTTTTGTTTATTTATTTATTTTTTTATTAAGTCTTCTGTACATAGATCATAAACACATTTATGCCCATTTCAGTGTGTTGATTATGTGTACAAATTGGAGTGCTTACATCATACTAATCAGCATAGCTTTCATCTCATGTGTTCTACACATGATAGAACCAACTTGTACTTGCAATGTGTCCATCGCTGTGGGGTCCCCCTACTATCCTCTACTATTCCTCCCACACCCTCCCTACCCCTCACCCTCCCCTTCCCTCCTTCATCATAGCCTAAAGTTGTGTTTCATTTTTCATATGCAAGAGTGAGTGATTAGAAATTGGTTTAACAGTAGTACTGAGTACATAGATAATTTTTTTCCATTCCTGTGATACTTTACTAAGAAGAATCTTTTCCACCTCCATCCATGTAAACATAAAGGAGGTAAAGTCTCCATTTTTTTTTTTACTGCTGCATAGTATTCCATGGTATACATATACCACAATTTATTAATCTATTCATGGGTTGATGGGCACTTGGGCTTCTTCCATGACTTGGCAATTATGAATTGAGCTGCAATGAACTATCTGGTGCAAATATCTTTATTGCCAAATGATTTTTGGTCCTTTGGATATACACCTAGAAGAGGAATTGCAGGATCAAATGGCAGGTCTACATTTAGATTGCTGAGTGTTCTCCAAACTTCCTTCCAAAAGGAACGTACTAACTTGCCTTCCCACCAACAGTGCAGAAGTGTTCCCTTTTCTCCACATCCATGCCAACATCTATTGTTTTGGGATTTTCTGATGTGGCTACTCTCACTGGAGTTAGATGGTATCTCAGAGTAGTTTTGGTTTGCATTTCTCTGATGATTAAAGATGATGAGCATTTTTTCATGTGTCTGTAGGCCATGTGCCTGTCTTCTTGAGAGAGGCTTCTGTTCATGTCTCTTGCCCACAATGAAATGGGATCACTTGTTTTTTGGTTAGTAATAAGTTCAAGTTCTCTGTGGATTCTGGTTATTAGACCTTTGTTGGTAGTATAACTTGGAAAAATCCTCTCTCATTCTGAGGGCTATTTGCTTTACTTATAGTGTGTTCTTGGCAGTGCAGAAGCTTTTTAATTTGATCAGATCCCAGTAATTATTTTTGATGTTGCTTCAATTGCCCAGGGTGTCTTCCTCATGAAGTATTCTCCCAGGCCAATTTTTTCAAGTGTTTCCCCTACACTCTCCCTAAGAATATTTATAGTTTCATGTCTTAAGTTTAAGTCCTTTAACCAGTGAGAGTCAATTTTTGTTAGAGGGGAAAGGTGTGGGTCCAGTTTCAGTCTTCTACAAGTTGCCAGCCAATTCATCCAGTACCATTTATTGAATAGAGAATCTTTCTCCCAATTTATATTTTTATTAGGCTTATCGAAAATCAAATGATGATAAGTGTCTGGGTTCACCTCTGTTCTTCAATTCTGTTCCATACATTTATCTCTCTGTTTTTGTGCCAGTACCATGCTCTTTTGATAACTATTGATTTATAATATAGTCTGAAGTCTGGAAGCGTGATTCCTCCTGATTTGTTTTTATTTCTGAGTAATGTCTTGGCTGTTCAAGGTTTTTTCTGTTTCCATATAAAACAAAGTACTAGTTTTTCCAGGTCTTTAAAATATGAGAGAGGTGCTTTAATAGGGATCGCGTTAAATCTGTAAATTGCTTTAGGTAATATAGACATTTTAACAATGTTGATTCTTGCCAGCCATGAGCATGGTATATTTTTCCATTTGTTAACATCTTCAGCTATTTCTTTTCTCAGAGTTTCATAGTTCTCTTTATAGAGATCTTTCGTGTCCTTAGTTAGATACACTCCCAGATATTTCATCTTCTTTGGCACTATTATAAAAGGAATAGAATCTTTGGTTGTTTTTTCCCCTTGACTATTGTTGGTGTACATAAAGGCTACAGATTTATAAGTGTTAATTTTGTATCCTGAGACGTTACTATATTCCTTGATCACTTCTAGGAGTTTTGTAGTTGATTCCCTGGGGTTTTCCAGATACATAATCATATCGTCTGTGAAGAGTGACAGTTTGATCTTCTCTGGTCCTATTTGGATCCCCTTGATCACCTTTTCTTCCCTAATTGCAATGGCTAAGACTTCCGTTACAATGTTAAAAGCAGTGGAGACAATGGGTATCCTTGCCTGGTTCCTGATCTAAGTGGAAATGATTTCAATTTTACTCCATTCACTATGATATTGGTTGTGGGTTTGCTGTAGATGGCCTCTATCAGTTTAAGAAATGTTCCTTCTATACTTATTTTTTTAAGTGTTCTGATCAAGAAAGGATGCTGGATATTGTCAAAAGCTTTTTCTGCATCAATTGAGAGAATGATATGGTCTTTGTTTTTTAATTTGTTTATGTGATGTATTATATTTATGGATTTACGTATATTGAACCATCCTTGGGACCCTGGGATGAAACCCACCTGGTCGTGTTGTATAATTTGTTTGATGTGTTATTGGATTCTGTTTGCTAGGATCTTATTGAATATTTTTGCATCAATATTCATTAGAGATATTGGTCTATAATTTTCTTTTCTTGTTGGGTCTTTTCCTGGTTTGGGTATCAGGGTGATATTTGCTTCATTGTAAATTTCTATATAAGAGAAATCAGTTATTGGTTGGTTGGTGCAGTACAGGGCTAGGGACGATTTGTAAGATTAGTGCTGTGTATGACCAGAGAAGATGCACCAAGTTGA
>CAUYPK010085369.1:0-36620 GCA_963574355.1 Loris lydekkerianus | reverse complement strand
GAGAATGATCCATTTTTGCTCTCCATTTCTCTTCCTCTTTGAGAGTTTGGGAGCATTCAAAGGCTTTGTCTTCAATGTCAGAAATCCTTTCTTCTGCTTGCTCCACTCTGTTACTGAGGGATTCTACTGTATTTTTCAGATCGTTGAGGGCTGCAAATTCTTGCTTCAGTGTGTCAAAACCCTTGGTGGTTTTGTCTTTAAATTCGTGAAATTCTTGAGACAACTTTTAAATTTCTCCTTGAATTTCTAATTCCGACTTTTGAATTGCTCCTCGAATTTCTCATTTCAACTTTTGAATGGCTCCTCAAATTTCTAATTCCAAATTTTCCTCCATTCTATTAATCTTATTTGCAATACAAATTCTGAATTCGATTTCTGACATCTCAGTCAGCTGTTTATGAATGGAATCTTCAGTTACATCTGCCATATCTTTCCTTGGGGGGGGAGATTTCTATTCTGGTTATTCATGTTACCAGAGTTTTTCCACTGATTCCGCCCCATGATTATTTTACACCATTTGATTTCCCCCTGGAGCTTTGTCGAGTACCCATATAGTGCTATGGCCTGAGAAACTGGGGACCTGTTTGGTGTGATGGGGCTAAGTGGTTCTGTCTTGTTTTCAGCTGGTCTCTGTCTGACCCTAGTGAAACAGTTACTCTGGGTTGAAGTCTCAGCTTTGTAGAAATACCAGCAATTATGTCACCCCGCCCCCTCATAGGCAACAATTGGAAAAGGAATATCAAACCTTCCTACAGCCACATACCCAGGGCACCACTTGAATAGTCCTTGGGCAATTGGCTCAGTTCAAAAGATCCAAATCAATTGTCTCAGTCAGCACCTGTCTCAGGTGGGAGAGTTTAAAAGGTCTCTGGCAACTGGGTCCCAAGGATCTGGTGACAACTCAGGTATGGCTTGCTCCGGTGCTCCATGGAGTCAGGAGGACCCACCCAGCAAATAGATTCGTCTGGGAAGATTGATGCCTCCTTCTCCACTTTGCACCTCTGTCACACCCAGTCACTGATAGCCCCATAGGGCTGTGACCCAGTTGCCTATAGTGAACTGATGCTCCAGGGGTTTGCACCTGCCTGAATCACAAGGAAATCTATTTCTGCTCAGCTAGGCCACTGCGCTCTGCCTCTTTCCAGGAGGGGGAGGTGAGGCCTGACAACCTCAGGCACTTGATGGAGGCTGGGGGGTATTCACTCAGTTCCAGTCCCACCCCTGATTGATGTTACTGACAGAACAGAACAGAACAACTTTACAGGAATTTTTTCCTTACCCTGCTAAATTCTGCTTCAGAAGAGAAGCTGTTTTGAATTCCCAGAGCCTGCACCTCAGGCCCTGTCTTTGCTCCTACAGGTTTGTATTTGGTTAGCTGTCAGTTCTAGCCTCCTGCCTTCGTTTGTCTATAGGCTGATGATCCTCTGAGGGCTGGGTGCGTCTTAGGTTCAGTAAAGTGGTCCTCTGGGTGAGCCCTGCCCTGGGAACTTCCCAGCTCTGCACATGTGTTTCTAGTCCCCGCGCTCCACCCAGGCCAGTACTGCCTCACGTAAACCCTTTTCTCACGGGGCCTGCATTTCTGTCCCAGATCTGTTCCGTGGTGGTTGCTACCTAAGAAGATGCCTGGCTCCTCTGGTTGCCCAGGTAGACAGGGGGTGTGGTTTCAAAAATCTAGGAGTGAGCCCTATTGTTGCCCCAAACAGCTGCTGCTCTGCGCCTCAGGGCACCACCACTCTGGTGTGGTTCCCTCTCAGCCGACTATCCTCTCCTCACTCCCATGCCACAGAATCAGCACTGACCAGCTGCAGTCTAGGCCCTGTCCACACCCCTCGAGAAATCACCTAAGAATTTGGACTCCTGGAGGCCAGGCCTCCTGACCTCAGAGTTAGAGTGGAGGGGAGTGCGGGGAGCTCGTAATAGCAGTAGAGAATATATACATTTCTATACAGTTTTATGCCTGGCAGGAGAATACCGTGGCACACCAGTAGGGGAGGTAGGTCCAGTTTTTAGAGGGTCTCTCCCGTGGAGTGTAGTGTGAGGACCCTTGAACTCTGCTCATTTGTTTGTGGGGCACTCTGAGCCGTTCTTATGGGGGAGGAGACTCCTGTCCACTTGGTGATGGATTTTGTACCTTTTGTTTGTATCCTTGGGGTCACAGCTCACCTCACTGGGTTTGATGTGCGTTCTTCAACCTTCTCTCTTGGTGCAGCTCTAATCCACCAGGTTACTTGCTAAACTTTTGTCCTTTAACTCTCCTTGTAGATGGGAGCCTCTGTGGAAAGCTGGCTTCAGTCAGCCATCTTATCTCCGCCCTCCATCTAAATGTAATTTTTCTTGAGTTTTTTGTGTCTGCTAATTTATCGATACAAAAGGAAAAAGGAGAAATGGTCATCTGTCATAAGTCAAATAGGCTATTTTTTTCAGTAATACTCTTAAGGTAAATTGCTAATTTCCATTTTGTGTAAAAATAATTTTTATGTAACAGTTTTGGTCCCATTCTATTCCATAAAATTGAGATTTACTATATTCAAGTGCTGACAATGGTTCAAACTTTAATAGGAAAATATATTGGGAGTATTTCTCTTTCATTTTTTTTCTGACTACAGTACATTAAGTACACTGTAGAGGGGGCAAATGTTTAGCAACGTGTTACTTATCACTATGTGACTCTGTAAGAATCTAACTCAGAAATGTCTTTTGTGGTCAGCAAAGGATTCTTCGTAAATTTCCCCTACCATTCATTGGCAAATTCTGTACCTTTTCAATACAGTCTGTAGACAAATTGTTTTCTCTCTGTAAAGTACATAGTATGCTTTGCTGACATATAAGCAATCTCAGAGGGGTTTCATTCCTTTCCCAAAGACATAATTCCTCCCCCCCACCCTCTGTATCTTAAACAGCTTTCTCTTGCTAGAAGATGAACATCATGGTTGACCTATATATAACCAGATATTTCTGTTCATTAATCCTATCCTGCTAATCAAGAAAAATAGGGAAGTTTATGTGCACAAGCATTGTATTAATGGTGTGACTTACTCTGCTTGTTCGTATGGCAACAGAATTTTTCCCCTATGGTTCATTCATCACTTTAAAAAATTAAGCCAATTTAGAAATATAATTTGAATGTATAATTGAATTTGTCAGTTGATCTTATCCTTTGCAAGTTAATCAAATAGCAGAGACTTAAAGAAGTTTCCGACACGTTCCCTTTTATGGGCAGCCAATCATCCCCTAAAGAGAATGTCAGATGCTTTCAGGATTTTTTGTTGATTAGATCGTCATTCTTCCCTTATAAGACTGAATCATTTTTTCCCCTACTAATCAAGATCTATACCATCAGTCAAACTGAAAGAAATAAAATGGCATAATTTTAGCTAAAATATTAGAAATGACAAATAAGTGAAATATGTTAACTGGAGTGGAAAAGAAATGTGTAATTAAGCAGCACCAGGGCCATATGTCAGATTCTTCTATAATGATAGATGGGAGGAGAGTTTAGACTTTTTGCAAAAACCAACATAGCTTTTAGGAAACTTCATTCCTCTTCATGATTCTCTGGACTCACTGGGAACATCTCACTTCAGCCAACAATTGACAAGTTAGCTGGGTTTTTTTTTTGTTGTTTTTTTTTTTCACAAAGTATGGGTGGTAGGTCAATTAATAATATTAAGACATAGTAAGTTGAATGAATTATAATGGGAAAAAATATTTACATGGTGGTTGTTTAAATATATGCAGAAATAGGCTTATCTTCTGGAATATTGAAATATCTGCATTGCTACCTTTCAAATATTACTCAGCCCTGTGTCACGCATGTTTTAAAGTTTTTAAGTATGTGCCTCACTTAAAATAGCATCCATCTCTCCATGTTTTATTGGTGCTCTAGGCATAAAGCACTCTTTAGACAGTCTCTGTATAAAATAGGTTGAACTCTCAGATTACACAATGGATGTTGTAGTTGTGCATTGTGGAGCAGAGAATACCTCAGCAGCCCGTGATCGCACATCTGCACCACCCAGTGAAGCCTGGGAGCCAGATGATTCCAGGTGAAGAAAAGAGCAACAGAATCTCTGAGCTTCAGTATGAGAACACCTCTAAACTCTGAAGGAGATATAATTAAATCTAAGTCTCAGTATTGGAGTTTGTCTTCTTTATCTTCAGCAGTAGAGTGGGATTGCCGAGATGGTTATGTTTTGAAATACTAGTTGCCATTTTAGTAATATTAGCAATGCCCTAAGTCATTTCATGAAAAGGGGTATGCAACACAAGGACAATGGCGTGAACCTCCTTTGACATTTGGCATTTCTGGAAACTGTTACTAAAGCATATGATGCCTCAGTGCTAGCATGGTTCCCATCAGGTAAGTAAGAAGGACTTTGAACCATGCTACCTACCACTTTTCACTGCCATGTCTTTGATGTATAAAGAATGAGAGCCCCTCAGACATTTCACCTAATTTACTTTCTCCTGAAAAGTATACTTTGAAGGATTAAGGATACTGAGAGCCTACTAGGTGCCAGGATTTAGATGTGAATTCCAAATATAGTTCATATATTTTATGTTATATCTAAGTGGCTTACATCAGCAACGTTCCTCCATCCAATGAATTCTTTCCTTCAGTGTACAGTCTTTTTCAAGTCTCTCCCATTCAAAAAAAAAAAAAAACACAAACCTTTTATTTTTGTTCACCTTCAAACTACTGCCTATCCCATGTTCCCTTCAGTTAATATTGTTTTAGAGGACGGTGGCAATGGCCTGTTCATCCATCAGTGCCTCCGTGAACTTTTACCAATGGCACTGGCAGCAGCAGCTAATTTTTTTAAAATAAAAATACATATAACATAAAATTAGATGGTAATCTTAACAGTTTTTAAGTGTATAGTTCAGTAGTGTTAAGTACATTTATGTCACTGCCCAACCAATCTCCAAAATGCTTTTCATCTTAGAAATGAAATAGCCCTGGCAACCACAGTTCTACTTTCTGTCTGTCTGAGTATGACTACTATTCCATGTAAATGGAATAGTTCAGTGGTTGTCTTTTTGTGACTGGCTTAGTTCACTTAGTCTAATGTCTTCATGATTCATCCATGTTGTAGCATGTATCATGATGTCCTTCCTTTATTAAGGCTGAATAATATTCTATTGTATGTATGTATCACATTATATGTAAGAATGTTATCCATTCATCTGTCGAAGGATGCCAAAATTGCTTCCCTCTTTTGGCTATTGAGAATAATGCTCCTATGAATATAGGTATATAAATATTTATTCAAGTGCCTGTTGTTCAATATTCATTGATATATACCCAAAAATGGAATTCCTAGAAAACACAGCACTTCTATTTTTAATATTTTACAGACCTGCCATACCATTTTCCATAGCGACTGCCCCATTTTACATTCCCATCCACAGGGCATAGAGGTCTCAATTTCTCCACATCCTTGCAAATACATTTTTTCTTTATAGTAACCATCCTAATAAGTACTAAGCATAGTGTTTTGAGACTTATTTTAGAGTTTTCAAAGTGTAGTTTGCAGCTATACATTAGAATCACTTCATAAACATATTAGAAACATCCAGATTCCTGAACCCAAATCTCAGAAAATTGGGCCTGAGCAATATTTTAATAAGAGCCTCAGAAGACTCTTTTGATGACTTTTCACATACTATATAACTTACCATATTGGGAGGAGGGGATGTCACATTACCTCAAAGTAAGGGGGAAAATACTCAACCAATCCCACAGATACCATATAGAATATATGTGCTATAAAACTCTCACTTTTTATATGCATATATAAATTGAGATTATGTAGAAATGACTAACAATATGTCATCTCTAGACTTGTAATTTTGCAAATATAACTGAGTCTTGAGTCACAAGGTGACAGTTTACATCATGGTCCTGGATGCTATTGTTATCATCTGTCAATTGCAGGGAGAACATAAGCACTTTCATTATGTTCGTGTGCAGAGGTAGCATCCCACATGCAATGATATCTGCCTCACTGTTGCACTAGTAAAGATTTATTTTTATCCAGTTTCCTTCTTTTGGACAATAAAAGTAAGAGTTGACATTTTTATTATTTTATGATTATTTGAGTCTTTTATCCTGACTACTATGCTAGGCACTGCTTATTTTCTGCAAACAGCATAGATAGTACCTTAGACCTTAGTTATCTGAGAGGGTACCGGTTTATTGTGAGAGAAGAACTTAGAGACCAAAATAAAATTGTGTCTAAAAAGATGGTAGATAAGAACATCAGCAGAATGGGAATAAAATCATTTTTCACTGTAAGTGAGAAATATGTTAAAATGTGCTTAATGCCAGAATTTGAATTAAGAAGCTTTAGTTTATGCCAAAGAATTTTTTTTAATTAAACTATCTGTGCTGATTTTGTATTAGCAAAATTGCATTTATAAAATCATGTAAGAGCAGATCCTTTATTTCCATAATACTCGGCATCTTTCCAATCCTAGTCTTCACGTTTTGTGTGTCTATAGTTCTGTGTTGATATTTTTGTGCTTCTGAAACCCTGTCTGCCTTCTGCAATTAATAAATAAATTATGGGTTTTGATTTGCATCACTGCAGCATGTGAACTCAATTACTTTTCATCTGCAGGTTTAAAACAGAATAAAACTCTTTGTGATAAAGTTTCATAATGTTCATATATGAGTCACTGAACCATGGAATCCAATGAGCCAGCACCAAGTCAGCCAGAAGACTGGCTGCCTTTTGTTCTAGTTTATATCATTCCAACGAAACAGCCTGCCATTCTAGCTTTTACATACTCAGCCGCTGTGTGCCTTTTAAAGCCTGATGAATGATTTTTCTGCCCCCAAACAACCACTGATTGAAGCAGAGCCCAGCCTGGGATGGTCCTCCAACTTGTCTGTATGTGTTAACAATTGTAGTTGCCAATTCAATGCAGAAAAGTTTGCTCTCGGGATTATTTAAAGAATAGCTATTTTAAGTTATCATATCCTTACTAGAATATATTTTACATTCACCATTCAGTGCTTTCACCTAAGGGTAAAATCAAAGGGATTTCTCCTACTACAGATTATTCTGTGCATCTCTGCCTTTCTTCCTGGCTTCTTCCCTTTGTTTTAGTTCAGGCTGCTACAGTACAACTCACAAAGGTAAGAGATTAATCTACTTTTTACTATAGTATACATATTTTATTTATAGACATGCATGCATATGTATGTGTATGCATGGAGAGAGACAGACACAGAGAGACGATCTCTTAGAATAAAGGATGAATTTATTCTAAATGAATTTATAGTTTTAGTTATATAAAAACTGTAATACAGTTTCAAAGATAAAATGGGAAGTAGTTCATTAATAATAGAAGAATTAAGCATAGGGATTATGTTTTATTTATATGTATATCCTCCCAGTGTTTAGCACAGTTTATTGCCTGTAAAAATATTCAAATTCTTAATGCATGATTGAATTAAGGACAGTTTGATGGGCTAGTTTTGTCTAAGTTTAAACGTTTCCCTTTCGTCCATGAATACTTCCACATACATTAGCCTTAGCTTTCTCGTTCTTCTGGATAACCACCCTAAATTATTTCAGGTCCAGGCTGAGTCATTCCCTTTCTCTTTAGGTTGAGGGATCGCTTATAAAGCAGCAGTGGTTTCTTGTATGTCTCTTTGGTCAGCTCCACTCTATTGGCCTGGAGTCTACTAGGAAATTCTGCCTTGCCCCTTTCTTCTTTCTGTAGCTTTTGATTTATACCACCTTGCTAGTACCAGCAATTTTTTCAAATGAACCATCAGTTAAGTAGCTACCATGAACTACCCAGAATATTTCCCCATATCCACGACCACAAGTATTTCATTCTTAGGGTTACAGTTTGAAGACGGGAAAACTGGCTTTGCTTTTGGCCTTATGCTATTTTTAAAGCTTTGACTTGTATCATCATCCTGGAACATTTCTATTGCCTATTTCTAGTTCCCTTGTAAAGAAAGGATCTATCTTCCCCTGAGTATCATGTACCAAGCAATTTTTTCATTATTACCCAAACCTGACCATTACATTTCCTTTAGGATAAGAATCTTTCAAATGATACAGGGAGTATCAAATTGATACAGGGAGTGTATCAATGGGGTTGCATTCTAAAAGTACAGTCAGGTGTTTAAACTCCACAACAAGATTCCAAATAAAAACTAAGGTGGGAGCTTTACGAAAATAGAGACTTCTTTTACTAACTTTATCATAGCTGTTGTTAATAATCTGCTTGCTTTTCTTCTAAGAAGCTGTCTTGAATCATTCACTTTACTCTGTGTCTATATAACAATATCATAATAATAATATATAGGTATTAGTTATGTCTCCCTAACAGTTGTATGTTATATGTCCATGTATGTCCAGTTATATGTCCATGTAAATAAGAACACATAGTAAGGACTAAATTCATATTGGTGGTAAGAAAGAATATAAAAAATGGATCTCAGGCAAGACTTTAAAAGCCCACTTTATTTATTCTTCATATGAATAAATCACTCTAATAGTGAAGTATCATGTGCTCTAACCTCTGCTTATTAAAGCATTTCTCATGAAAATTCTATAGAACTTAAAAATGGGAATTAAGCAAAAATATCTTTCCGTGCTGTGACTTCATCAGAGGCTCAACTTTCTCTGGCCCTTCCTTCACCTTTTGAGTGGGAATAGCCCCCCTCAACTCTAGTTTATTTCTGGGAGTTTCAGACAAGAAGAGACCATTTGAACATGTTATGTAACAGAAAAGAGTAAGGAATAGAGATGTAGCCTTTTACAGGCATAAGCTATGGCTGAGAGGTGAATAAGAACAGAGCTTGGGTCACAGTAATGGAATGGAGCATGGGATAGTTCCATTCAAGGACGGTCACTATGTGCCAAGGAAGCATGGCAATAAGCATTAGCTCATTCAGTCTTTACAAGAACCTGGTAAAGTCTGTATCATTATTCCATATATTATAGTTAAGACTAGGAAATGATAACTTAATTTTTCTGTGGATACATAATTAAAAAATAATGGCACAATGACTACAAATACAAGTGGTGAAATTTGAAGGAGATCAGTAGGCTGTATGGATGTCAATATTCTGGTTGTGCTAGTTTACTGTTGTTTTGCAATGTTACTTTTGGGTACATTCTCAATTTTTAAGAATTCTTAACATTGTAAATATTTATCCCTGGTCTGTCATATGCGTTGGGAATATTTTTCACCCTGTTTTTCCATAGTATTTTGGTTAGGATAAAAAACTTAATTTTGTATACCCAAAGTGATTTGTTTTTCTTGTTGCTTTTTTTGGAGATGAGTCTCACTCTGTTATCCCAGGCTGGAGCACTGTGGCATTATAGCTCACAGCAACCTCAAACTCTTGGGCTTAAGAGATTGTTTTGCCTCAGTCTCCTGAATAGCTGAGACTATAGGCACCCACCACAAGACCTGGATAATTTTTCTATTTTTACTAGAGACAAAGAGTCTCATTCTTACTTAGGTTGGTCTCAAACAATCTTCCTGTCTTCCCTGTAATCCTCCAGAGTACTAGGATTAGAGGGGTGGTGTACTTCACCCAGCCTCTTAACCTATTTATGCTGGAGGTTGAAATTTTTATGCAAAATTTATTAATGTTACCTAGAAAAATTTAAGAAACAATAATTTGAAGAGAAAAAACAAACTTATATTCCATTGTTGAATTATATGGTGTTCCAAAGGTGGAACACTAGGCAAAAACCATATATTGTACAGAATGTATAAAATCCTATTACTATCTCAAGAGGTGCTATATAGGGTGATACTCAATAAAACACTTGACATATAAGGCAGCATCACATTTTTCAGTGTGAAAAGTAGTGTTCTTATGAGATTCAGCACACCAAGTTTGCTTACCCTGTTTGACTATCACATCATTCCTGCCGTCAATGTTTCACTTCTGAGAAGGTCTTCCTCTTTGGCCAGGTTCTGGAGGATGACCATGGGCCTCCAGAATATGGCCTACTATACATCATGAAACTCCGGAAAATCCATGTGCTTCTCATTACCTGTTTTATTCAATTGCCAAAAATTTTGTGAGACCAATTCAAAACAGAACAAAAGAGAGCTTGAATACCATTTCTTTCCATAGATGGATGTCCAGTACTTATTGATATTGTCATAAGCTCTGTCTACATCTCCCAGGAAATGGTTATACACTTTGGTCATATTTGGCTGCTGAAGTTGGATATTCTTTTTTAGTTTCTGGGAATAATGATTGACAAGACACAGGGGATCAATACCAGCACCAGATGTATAACAACACCATTATCGTTGCATCTGCAGACAATATTGCCTTTGCCATTAATTTGATAATCAGATGTGCCTCGTTCTTTTTTCTTCAGAGCTAATCTGATTCCAATGGAGCTTTGTCAGTAAGAATCTTTCTCATTGTACTTGTTGCCTGATGCTTCATTGAACTGATCTTATCAAGAAGTGCAATAATGGTGAAAAAGTTATCACATACAAAATGGTATTATCCAGGCTGTGCCTCTGTAAGTGCCTCACTAAATGGATGGACAAGTGATGCACCAACACTGCATTCCTCATCTTTAGTATTTGGTTTCTATACTAATATGGCTGAAACCAGCTAAGGTAACTTACCGGTAGATTTGTGTCACTTCAAAACTTCTAGTGAGACAGAATGGGCTTTCCTCTAATAAACTGTTTGCACCCAAGACAACCAAATTAAAGAACTATGCATTCATCAAAACTGAAATATGTTTGATTTGGAATGAATTTAATACATCTCTCATTGAGTGTGCTTATAAGAGGTCTCAACTTGGAAAAACCTGTCCATTGAATCCAAATTTGCATCAGCAGCAGCACACAAATTAGAAAATATAGTTTCAAAGTGATCATGTCTCATGACAGCACTAATGAGTACTTACACATATAGGTTCTTTGTTCCCTCTTTGTTCCCAGAACATGCACTTTCTAGGTACTAAGACATAATCACTCAGAAAAAAATTTCCATAAAACATTTGAATTCAGGGCCAATAAATCCAAGAATTACACCCTTACTTGCAGTGTATAAGTTGGATTACAATGAGTTCAACGACCTTGTCATCAAAAAACAGTTAAAGGATTTCTGTGGAATTTCTCATTTTGGTGAAGAAATTATTTGGTGGTTCTGTTGCTCTACCTGTTACAGGCTGTGCAGTTAGGTCAACTTTTTTCCATTTGAAAACATTTTTTGTCATTTTCATTTTATTTGATGGGGGAGGTTGCTGTGCAGTAGATGTCAATAGAAGTTCATCGTCAAGAAGTCGTCTTCAGGTGTATATGAGAGATCATTTGAGTCAGACTTATCATCATAGTCATCTCGAATAAGATATGGAGGTATACCTGGCCTGTCCTGGTGTCTGAGTGATTCCCAGGGCCCAGCAAAGGGACCAAGTTTCCAGAGCCCTGAAGACAAGGGGTAACACACCAAAATATGGACTCATTTTCCACTCCACCCTCATTGGCCGAGCAGCTGCCAAGAACAAAGGCCGAATCTCCTGACACCTGGCAAACAAATGCAGTATTGCCTCATGAATCGATTGCTTTTCTGAGGTACTCATGAGCGTATTTGGGGAGAAGCTTCGGGAACAAGTTGAGGAGCGGCTGTCCTTCTATGAGACTGGAGAGATTCCATGAAAGAATCTGGATGTCATGAAGGAAGCAATGGTTCAGGCAGAGGAAGAAGCAGCTGCTGAGATCACTAGGAAACTGGAAAAACAGGAGAAGAAAGGCTTGAAGAAGGAAAAAAAATGACGGGCTGCACTTGCCTTCACTTCAGAAAGCAGCAGTAGCACTCAGGAGGAGTGTGAGGATACAGTGGAAAAACCCCAAAAGAAAAGAAAGCAAAAGCCCCAGGAGGTTCCTCAGGAAAATGGAATGAAAGACCACCCATCTATCCCTGTCTCTAAACCCAAGAAAAAGAAATATTTTTCCAAGGAGGAGTTGGTTAGTAGTGATCTTGAGAAGGCCATTAGCATTGTAAGTCCTCCCAAGAAGAAGAAAGCTTCACTCAAGGAGGAAACAGTACTTAGTGATCCTGAAGAGGCAGGCAACAAGAGCATGTGTAAGAAAAAGAGGAAATTCTCCTTTAAGGAGGAGACTGTCAGCAGCGGGCCGGAAGAAGCTGTAGGCATCAAGAGCAGCTCCAAGAAGAAGAAAAAGTTCCACAGAGATCCTCAGGAAGATTAGAATGGACATTCCCTGTGAGGAAGGAGTATCCCATACCCCACAGTGACATTTCCGACCATGTGTCCCATGCCTCAATAAAAACAAATTCACAAAGTTGTAAAAAAAAAAAAAAAAGAGATATGGAGGTATACAAAACACAGAAGATTAGTAGATTAATGATAGAATAATGGTAGATTATTTATTGTTTCACCCTCTTTGTCTCCTGAGTCCTCATTAGAACAGGTGCTATAACATTTTCATGTGGTTCTGTCACTATAGCACTTTGTTCTTTGGTGTCATCTGTCTCTAACAGGTAGTTATTCCATGTAAACTTAGATTTTGAGGCATCTTGAAACATAAAATAATTTCAACTAGAAAAAGAAAAAATGTTGTTAATTTGCCTAGTGCTCCAAAACTGGAACATGTAACATGTCAATAACTTTGGTATTTCTTTTTGCAACACAATAGAATAACTAGTAGAGAAATAATAGAAAAAAATACTAGTATATAATGTAGTACAGTAAAGCTGTATTTAAAATTTTTCTGAAAATTTTGACAAGCTTCCAGAATGCCGGTATCTGCAGCACTAACCAACCCTATGCCTCATGTGATAACATGTACTCTCGGGAGGAAGACGTGTGAAAACTCAAACCTAGGTGATGACCTTGAGCAGTAGGATATAAATAATTCGCACATCACTACTGTGCCAATAATGGGACTTGAGGCATAAAGTTGTTACTCTGTTTTATTTTTAATTATTCTGTAATTTTGAGTCATAGAAAGATTTTCCCTTCGATTATGTTAAAGAGAAATTTACTTATGTTTTCTTCTAGTACCTGTGTGCTTTCAATTCAGATTTACAGAATCCATCCTCAGGCTATAATACAAGTTAGCTCTCTTAGCAAAATTGCTGAGAGGTTTCAAGATGACATGTTTGTACTCATTAGTTATGAAAGATATTTTAGCATCTTGATCTACTTGCATTTTTCCTTGCATAATAAGTACCAGGTAACTAATAGTATTTGATTATTGCCCCTGAAGTCCTACAGGAAGAATACAATCAGGAACCAAATTTCAATGAGGAATGAAAGTATTACTGAGTTCCCTAGTCTCAGGGGATCACTGTCAGAACTATCCAGGTTAGAGTGTGGCTTTACATCCATATGAAGTTCTAACTCAGACAAAGAGTTATCAACTTGCTCCTTTTTTAAAATTGCAAGCAATTTCTACCTTAAAATCTATGGGTTATTACTGCTCTGGATGTTTACAGAGCTTGATTTGGGAACAGTAGTCATGGCAAAGTAGACCACGGTGTCAGAGCATTGTGGTAGGACTCTCAGTAGTTCTTTAGTTCACCATGGATGAGAAGTCCACCCTAGTCCCCACCCTAATTACTGATTTCTACTCTTTGTATGTTGCAGCTTTTTCTATGGCGTTTTCTTTTTTAAACTATTATTTCACATTATATGAAATAATAATCACTTCTGAATATTCAAAAACATCTCAGTGGTTGGAGAAATAGTTACAAGCTATCCACACATAATTAACAAATTGTCAATATTGAAATCATACCTCCCCAGAAAGAATAGCAATGTAATAACGTAGAGATAAGGGACTAAGGTGGAAATAAAACACCATAAATAACAGTATAAAATAAGTTAAAATCAATTTTAATATCTAATGGATCTTTTGGGAATCTTCTAACTTTGATATCTAATTTTCTTTTTCAAATGAGGAGAGCTTAATACAATGACACTTATTTATATTATTTTCTGTTTTCTATGAAATTTGCATTATATGACAAGGAAAATTGTTAGTAAAGGATTAATTTTGTTTTTGTAAAAATATTATAAATATAAAATATTCAACAGCATCTTAAGCTTCCAATACCCTAAAATCTTAAGAATATAGTAATGGTGATAATAAATAATTAAAGCCAAAACACTTCTATCATCCAAAAGGATTTAAAAATATATTGTAGAATTGTATCTATTACAGAGATAGCTCTTAAAAGTCATAAAAATGTTTGTACAATAGGAATTCAATTTCTTTAGCATCTAGTTCACTTTTAGCTTTTTGTTGGTATATTTCCGTAAGAAACCCAATGCATTAATGACTAACTCTTGTTTTCAGAATATTATAGTATATTTGAAAGCTGTTTAATCCAAGGTAGTTTCTGCAACCTTACATCTCAATCATCATTCCATGTGTTTCTTAGTTTATGTGTAGAAAGAATATTAAAAACTGAAGCTTACAGTGCCAAGTGGGAAGTTAAAGAAAATAGCAAATTAAATGGAAGAGATTATACAAAGTGATTAGTGTAGATTAAGAAACCATAATAAAGTTTCACCCCTTCATACCCGTTGTTTTAGAAATATGTACATATAACTCTTGAAGCTACCATAATCACAATAATAAATTTGCCATCATGAAAGAAATCATAAAGTATATTCAAAGCAAAGCACAATTCAAATTTATTTACATTATACCACTTAGGGTTATTTACATGACTGATCCTTTAAAAAAGCAGGTTTAATCAAATTATGAATACGATTTTAAGTGCTGAAAATGAAATGTATTGACAGTGATCTTCAAATTTATACATGTACATACACATACATACATACATGGGTTAGTATACACTATGAATGTTTTCATGCACCATCAGCTAATAGAGCCTAAATTAGTGACACATCCAACATCCAGATCTGGGTTTCTAGACCATACTCTAATACAAAGAACCAGGGCACCATGGAAAAAATAGTTGATTATAGCACTGGGCAGGAAATATATAAAATGAGCATAAAGAATCTTACAATACCAGAAAGTTAAAAAAAAAAATGCTAAACGAAAAATTTTTTGACATACCCACAATGAAGAGAATATGTCAAAAAACACAGGAGCTCATTAAAGAGCTCTTGATAGTCAAAGTGGGAATCATATTATGCAAAAAAAACAAAGTAGTATTGGATTATCACCCTTATTTCCTATATCCAACAGGGATGTGTATTCCATTTAATATTATATCCCTTGGATCTTGACAGTATTTGCTATTATCCTTGCTGAACTTTTAATTATCTCCCTCTGAATTATCAAAGCCTCAGGACTGGGTCTCTGCCTTCAGCCTCATCTACAATTCACTGTATTCTGCAAAGTGGCCCAGAGTCATCTCTCTCAGGGTGGCTTTCTCCATGTTTCTCCTCTGCTTAAAATCTTTAAATGATTCCTCTTTACCTAAATTCATAAGCATGACCCTTTACAATCTGATCCCACATGACCTTGTCAGTGTTTTCTACCATTTCTCCCTGACATAGCCCAGACATCCTACAAAACAAAACAAACAAAAAGACTGACAGTCTAAGAGAATTTCCAGGGATTGCTTCTAAAAGACCTTCATTAACACTCCAAAAGAAGATAGTGGGGAAAAGGAGGGAAGTTGGTAGAATGTCAAGAAAATTAGTAGTAGGCAAAAAAATAGATGCCATTTAGATCAAGTTATTAAACAGAACCGAACTTGGTTCCAAAAAGCAGACAATGATCACTACTGCTTATGACCCCATGCATGAAAACAGTAACAATGTACTTTTCATATGGCACCTGCTTAATACGTTTTGCTAGGAAGTTATCATTTAAACATTTGGAAATACTGCCTATGATGTAAGCAGTATCTCTACAAAGTTTTCTTCATCCTTATTCCTTTGCCTTCTCTACTGCTTAAGAAAGGCTGACCAGCAGGACCATTACCAAACAAACTTTAATTTAGTGGACTACACTTATTATTTTTGAGCAGCACATGTTTAATAATTTGGGAAATATTTTTAAAAGGGAAAATTCAAATTAAAATCTGAATTGTTAGATTCCCTTTAATAATTAGTAACTCAGACGTTCATTGCTGCACAAAAACATTCAGTAACAGTGGAGTGGTACTTGCATCCAGCTAACTTCACTCAGGTATTTACGTCCCTCACCTATATGAGCTTTTAAGTTTAAGTCAGATAGATTTATCCGAATTTTGGCTCTACCAAATACCAACAAGGTATACCTGGGCATATTATATAAATTCTCTTCCCCCTAGTATCTTCAGCTATAAAATGGAAGTAATCATAATCTCTCATCAATAATAGGGAAAGATAATAGTGAAGAATAAATTTTAAAATCTCTGCAAACATATTCAGTACACAGTAATCAGTTTAGAAATTGTATTTGTTTTAAAACTAAGTTTTTGTTAAATTAACAAAGTACCATTTTAAAAAAGAAAAGTAATAGTAGGTCAGAAGAAACCAACACAACCATCCCTCATTTTACTGTGTTTCACTGCATTGCATCTTGAAGATACTGCGATTTTTACAAATTAAAGGTTTGCAGCAACCCTGCATTGAGCAAGCCTATTGATGCAATTCCCCAATAGTGTGTGACACATTCCCAAACTGTGGCACAATTTGGCAATTCTTGCAATATTTCAAAGTTTGTCTTCATTATTATACCTGTTACAGTGATCTGTGATCAGCGATCGTTGATGTTACTGTTGTAATTTTTTTGAGGAACTACAAAATTCTCTTAAATAAGATAACAAACTTGAGTGATAAATGTTGCATATGTTCTGACTGGCCCACGAACCAGCCATTCCTCTTCTTGCTCCTTTTCTGTGGGCCTCCCAACTCCCTGAAACATGACAATACTAAAATTAGACCAATGAATAATTGCTGTAATCTCTAAGTGAAAGGAAGAGTCACATATCTCATTCAAAACCTAGAAGCAATGAAGCATAGTGAGTAAAGAATGTCAAAAGCTAAGATAGGATGAAAGGCAGGCCACTTTCTCCAGTTAGCCAAGTTGTGAATGCAAAGGAAAAGTTCTTGAAGGAAATTAAAAGTGCTACTCCAGTGAACATGTGAATGTTAAGGAAGTGAAACAGAGTTATTGTAGATACGGATAAAGTGTTGGTTGTTTGGATAGAAGATCAAAGTGGCCACACTGATATCTTAAACCAAAGCCTAATCTGGAGCAAGGCCCTAACTCTCTGTGATGGCTGAAAGGTAAGGAAGCTTTGGATAAAAAATTTGAAGCTAAAGATACTGGTTGGTCCTTGAGATTGAAGGAAAGAAGTCATCTCCATATCCTAGAAGTACAGAGTAAAGCACCAAGTGTTGATGCAGAAGTGGCCTCAGGTTATTCAGAAGATCTAGCTGAGGTCACTGATGAAGGTGGCTACACTGGACAACAGATTTTCAATGTAGAGAAACAGCCTTCTGTTGAAAGAAGAGGCCATCTAAGACTTTCATAGTTAAGGAAAATTCAGTCAGTGCCTGGCCTCAAAGCTTCAAAGTCCGGCTCTCATGGGATAATGCTTCTGGTGACTTTACATTGAAGCTAGTGCTCATTGATCGTTCCAAAAGTTCAAGGGCCCTTAAAAATCATGTTAAATATACTCTGACTGTGCTCTAGAAACGGGACAACAAAGCCTGGATGACAGCACACCTGTTTACAGTGTGGTTTACTGTATATTTGAAGTCCACTATTGAGACTTACTCATCAGCAAAAGGAAAAGATTCCTTTGGAAATGTTTCTGTTTATTGGATTTGCATGTGGTCACCCAAAAGCTCTCATGGAGATGTACAAGAAAATTAATGGTGTTTCATGCCTGCTGATATTATATTCTTTCTGAAACCATGGATCAAGGAATAATCTTGACTTTCACGTCTTCTTATTTGGGAAATACATTTCGTAAGTCTATATGTAGCATTGATAGTGATTCCTCTGATGGATCTGAGCAAAGTAAATTAAAAACCTTCTGGAAGGGATTCACCATTCTAGATGCCATTAAGAACATTCATGATTCATGGAAAGAGGTCAAAATGTCAATATTAACAGGCATTTGGAAGAAATCAACTACAACCTTCATGGATAATTTGAGGGATTTAAGTCTTCTATGGAGGAAGGAACTGCACATGTGGTGGAAACAGCAAGAAAACTAGAATTAGAAATGGAACCTAGAGATGTGACTGAATTGCTGTAATAACTTGATCAAATGTGAATACATTGAGGACTTGCTTCTTAAGGATGAATCAAGAAAGTGATTTCTTGAGAAGGAAACTACTTGTGGTGAAGATTCTGCGAACACTGTTGAAATTAAAACAAGAGATTTAGAATATTACATAGACTCAATTAATGAAATAATAGCAGAGTTTGAAAAGATTGACTCCAGTTTGGAAAGTTTCCCTGTGTAAAAGGCTATCAAAAACTGCAAGCTACAGATAAATCTTTTATGAAAAGAAGATTCAAACAAGGTGGTAGACTTCGTTGTTGTATTATTTTCATAAATTTCCACAGCTATCCCAATGTTTAGCAACTACCATCCTAATCAGTCAGCATCTATTAACATCTGACACAAGTCCCTCCTCCAGCAATGAGATTCTGATTTACTAAGGGCTCAAATGGTCATTAGCATTTTTAGAAATAAAGTACTTTTATTTTTCTTTATTAAATCATGACTTGTGTACATTAATTCATTTATGGGGTACAATGTGCTGAATTAATAAATAGTGTGAAATGCTTACATCAAACTGATTAACATAACCATCACCTTGCTTACTTATTTGTTGTGGTAAGACATTTATACTCTATTTTTAGTAGTTTTGAAATGTACCATTGTATTATGCGCCTTAGGTGAGGTCCCACCAAATATCCTTCCTCCTCTTTCTATTCTGGACTATAGTTATGTTTTATCATTCATATGAATGTGTAGATGATTATATGTTGGTTTCATAGTGGTATGGAGTACATCGGATACTTTTTCTTCCATTCTTGAGATACTTTGCTGAGAAGAATATGTTCCAGCTCCATCTAGGTAAACATAAAAGATGTAAATAAAGTACTTTTAATTCAGGTATGTACATTTTTTATTTAACATAATGCTATTGCACACTTAATAAATTACCACATAATATAATCATAACTTTGATATGCACTTGAAAACCAAAAATTTTCTGTGTTTCACTTTGCTTCAATATTACCTTTAGTGTTGTGGTCTGGAACAGAGCCTTCGATAGTATGCTTATAGTAGACTAGTCTTTCAAATAACAAATACAACTTAGGTATAAATGACAGAAAGCCCAAACCACCATCTTAAAAATTTTTTATGGTAATTCACTGCCCTGTCTTTCATAACACCTAATTAGCCATTTCCTTGTGTTATTTAATGGCACCACTTCCTTCACATCTGCCCAAAACATGGACATATCCCAGTAATGGGATTCCGAAACCAGCTCACACCAATTCACAGAGCCAAGTGTTGAAAGAGCCAGTTGATAGCACATAGTCAAGATCAACAAGCCAACGAAGAGCAAGGAAATTCATGAGGATAGAGGAACAGAGCACTTTTCATAATGCTCTTATAGTTTTGTGTGAGGAAAAAGGAATATAATGAAACTGTAGGAGTTGGGAAATGCTAGAACTCAGGGATTATTTCTTGGAGAACTTTGATTATTTATTTTTCTTTATATCCTCTCTTCCCTCACTTAACTTTCTGTCTATAGAGAAGCTCAAAATTTGCATGCACTTATATAAAATATGCATAAATATTTGTATATGTATGTGTATTTAGATCCTTATGTATAAATATATATGTATATGCAGGTATTATATATAGAGAGAAAAATTTTGTTATTAAATTTTCAAAGAAGGAAGAGATATACTTCTCTTCCTTGTATATTCAATGCAGTTGCTAGATGACTGTGTTTGAAATGTATGTAAATAAAATTTTACAAAGAGTCAAATCAGATAAAAGCTGCACTGTTCAGTAATATTGCAATTTATAAGAGAACGGACTCAAGAGATTCATTCTGTTTGTTCCCTTCTATAGGGAAAATACGCAAACATTTTATTGTACTTCAGAGAAAAATATCCCATTCAAGTTGAAAATGGTTCAAATTCACAAGCAAAATGAAAGTAGAGCATGAGATTTCTTTGTAATGAGCCAAGAAAAACTCTTAAAGCACGATAGAAACATTTTTTAAAGGGTGTAATTCAGGGCAGAACTGCAGAGAGGTTATTAAAAGTGAACAAAAAATTATGAAAGTGTAAATGTACTGTTCAGAAAGTATTCACAGAGCATAAAATGTACTTTACTATAGAAACTTCACTGTGTAAATGTAGAGGTTGTAGTGCTTTGTATTAAAAAAAAAAAAAAAGAAGAAAGAAAGAACACAGGGCAGCAAAGGCAAAAACAGAAGAGGAATCTGCAGCATACAGCTTTCCAGCACCCATTGGCTCTGCACATATATTGAAGGAGAGAGCTCACCAACAGCCATGAGGAACATTAGCCTGGAAGCCAAGTTCATATTCTCTCATCACCAGCCAAAAGTTAGATAGGTTGACCTTAAAATTACAACTTTTTGTACTTCCTATAGTGAAATTCTTATTTTTAATGGTATCCACATTGTGAAAGTGACTACAGGGTATCCCAGAAGTTGACATAGATAGGAAAAATGGGAAATTGTAACTAAATGTACCTTTATTTGCAAAATATTCATGACAAATTTTACAAAAATGTGGCCAACACATAAAGAATATTTTGTGAATATTGTTTAAGAATTTGTCATGAATATTTTTTAAATAATGATTCATTTAGTGACAATTTCCCATTTTTCCTATCTTTGGTGACTTTTGGGACACCCTATAGATGACTGTTTTCTTCTCTTCTTCAGAGAGAGAAGAAGAAAACAACTTTAAATATGTGAAGAGCTTGACAGGTCTCTTTTAATTCCCTACAATATAGATGAAGAAACAAAAACCTAGGGAACACAGGCCTAAAATCAGAGAGCTGTTAATCATATAGTTAAAGTGCCATAATCACTGAATCCTCTCTGTGAACCAGGGGTGAGGTGGAAATAATTTTGTTTTCTTATTTCATGTAGGTATATGGATATATAGATACACACACACACACACACACACACACACACACACACACACACATATATATATACAGTGAAAAATACACAAGCAAATATATGTAAATCCTCAAAGTAAAGTCAATATAAAACTGTAAAGTGTGGTGTGTGCATATTATTTATTAGAAAAATATAGTGATTATGTGTATTGTTCTGTCTAAATCTTTTGTTCACCATCCCACTTTCTCTTTCTCTTTCTTTTATTCGCTTATTCTTCTGTGTCTTCTCTATGTCTCTACCATCTCATCATGTGTTAAAATGATTACTTCCTTGACCATGAGATTTCATTATAATTGCCCAGCATTTTCTGCCCTTCCATCAATGACTCAGAGTTGAAGGCTCTGTGGGTTTTGCCCCAGCTACATTTTAATAATTCTAGTTCTCCTGTCCCACTACCTACCATCAAGACTTGTGCAGATGCTTGACTGGGCAGAGTGACTGAAAATTCTTGAAGCTTGTTTTAGTCTGGATGGCCTGCTCAGGATATCTGGTCTGCCTTTTCTCTCTCCTCTCCTCTCCCTTCAGTCTCATTCTGATGTGCAAGGGATACCAGTCATTGAATATGCGGAGCCAAGTACAAAATGCAAATACTCAGCCCCTTGTTCAAAAATTATGTAGAGCTTCAGGACAGCAGACAGTAGCACATGAAGCCAAATACTGGTCCCTTCTGAGTGAGAGGCCCTGTGTGGCTGCTGGATATCACACACCCAGGAAGCTGGCCCTGCCTGCGAGGGTGAATGGATAGATCTGAGTGCTGTTATGGCTTTTGGCAGGAATAGAACGGCTTCCAAGCTAAGTACAGCCTACTGTGCAGAAGTCATGGACTGAATGATGCTTTCTGTCTCTTACTGTACAGTTCTCCCCACCCCCCGGCTGCCCTGCCATCTGGGGTATTATTATTTAACTGTTTCCTGCACGTTTCCACATAAATTTCTCTGGGTTCAGAATGGAGATTGTTGGTATAATTCCATATGCTTTTCATCCTTTCTTCTAATTTTTGCTGATGTTCAAATAATATCTGTGAAAGAATCCACCACAATTAATTGTTGGTATAGAAGAGATACTCAATACAATGTTTTTACTAAAATGCTTCCAGGTTCTAAGGTAAGACAGAGACCTAAACTAAACTCCTCCTCTCACTGGAAGAAGAAGAAATGAATATTTACAATGAGTTATTCCAGATCACAACAAGAGTCACAGGCAAAGGCCCCTGAAGTTACTGAAGTCACCTTTTTTTCTTTCTTTCTTTCTGTCTTTCTTTCTTTTTTTTTTTCTTTTTTTCTTTTTTTTTTTTTTTTTGAGACAGAGTCTTACTTAGTCACCCTTGGTAGACTGCCGTGGCATCTTAGCTCACAGCAACCACAAACTCTCACGCTCAAGCGATTCTCTTGCCTCAGCCTCCTGAGTAGCTGGGACTACAGGCAACCGCCAAAACACCCAGCTATTTTTTAGAGACAGAGTCTCACTCTGGCTCAGGCTGGTCTCCAACCTATGAGCACAGGCAATCCACTCACCTTGGCATCCCAAGTGCTGGGATTACAGGCATGAGCCACCACACCTGGCCAGTTATCTTTCTTTTTGACTAATTTCCACATCTGGAATGCTTTCTGTCCTTGATGTTGTATAAGAAGTTTTCTTATCCATATCATAAAAATTACAAATTTTCTTTTTCATTATTATTTGACCATTTTACTATTTTAAACATAAGAAGCAAATACTACCTTTTTTCTTTTTTTAAGATTATTCATTTTTTTTAATTGTTGAATCATAGCTGTGTACATTTGTGTAATCAAGGGGTACAATGTGCTGGTTTCATATACAATCTGAAATATTCTCATCAAACCGTTCAACGTAGCCTTCATGGCATTTTCTTAGTTATTGTATGTAGACATTTGTATTCTGCATTTAGTAGGTTTCGTCCATACCCATTTTAAGATGCACCGTATGTGTGGCCCCATACTACCTTTTTTCTTTTTCTTTTCTTTCTTTCTTTCTTTTTTTTTTTTTTTTTTTTTGAGGCAGAGTCTCACGCTGTTGCCCCAGACTAGAAGACTAGAGTGCCTTTGCATCAACCTAGCTCACAGCAACCTCACACTTCTGGGTTCGAGTAATCCTATCTCAGCCTCCCGAGTAGCTGGGACTACAGGTCTCCTGGGGGTGGGAGGAAACTCTTATTTTCACAATGACTGAGAAATTTTTTTCCACTTTAGTAGAGACAGGGTCTCACTCCTGCTGAGGTGTTCTCAAACTCTTGCACTCAGGTGATCCTCCAGCCTTGGCCTCCCAGAGGGCTAGGATTATAGGCAGCAAATACTATAATTTAGTCAAGTGGTAACTGAGCAACTAGTAAGGATTATGCTAAGAGTTGATGTAGGTACGTGAAAAATGGAAAAAGAGCTCATGATATTTAGAAGTATGAAGCTGCTAAGTAACCCTAGAAGGTGGAATATAATTGCATGCCAAATGCTTTTTAGAGAAAATTACAAGGGTCCATTGATGGGAGGAGTTCAAGTTTGGTGAGATTGACAAGAGAGGACCTTATGGCTTCCAAAGAATGGCAGATATATGTTCAAGGTGTAATGGAACTGGCAGTTAGATGACTAAGAGCCTGAAGACCAGAATTAGCATGATTTTTCCATTGACAGTAAAGCTGCTTAGTATTTTCCCCATAGGTTTGAATGCACTTTACAAACAGGTATTATGACACACTGAAGTAAGTAAATTTTTTTTTTAAAAAAAGCAGAATAACAAAACATTCAAAGATAAAAAGGTTCTATAACGTAAGTTTCTAATTGCTGAGTTACCTAGGAAATTGTTACTATCCAGTCTTGGTGGAAATTTGTCAAATACATTGTTAAACATGGTGAGAGTTTCTTAAAACTATATACCTGCACTTTCACAACTATCATTTTTCAAAATTCCTAAATGGTTAGAACTCTGTGAAAATGTATAAAGAAGAGCATGTAAGAAGCCCTCCTAAGGAAAATAATAATTCTTTTTGCCCATAACTCATATTTATAACAGCAGCAAACCAATTATTTAAGCCTGACAGCATGATGCGTTCTCAGTTACAGTTATTCACACTCATCAGCCAATGATAGTTCCTCTGTCAGATAGAGATCTTCCAATCTACATTAGCTTAGAAAGCGATTGCAGTGTGTCAACTTGCCATGGTTAAAAAGAAGCCCTTGGAACTTAGGACTCCATATAGTTTGTCAGATATTTAATTGAGTTAAAGAAGCTGTTCCACAGCTCAAATTCCAATGGCATTGTGATATTGTAATAAGTACAAGTACACACCAACATAAAGGCAGTTCAGGGTAATGGAAATGTGTGGGGCCATAAATACTTCAAGGGAAATAGTAACAATAAAATAAAATGTGATTTAAGGGTCAAATGATTTTTGAAGGCTAATGAATATTCCACAAATGCAATATAACCCTGAACTTGGATCCTGTAGAAAAATCCTGGTTCCATATTTATCTTCATGATGTATTAGACATCCAACTTAATATGTTCACATAGTAAGTCCTTATTATATAAGCAATCTAAATAAATAAGCTAGCAATCTAAATAAATAAGAGAAAGAGCATAGTTTTTTTTTTACATAATAAAATATAACATACAAACAGTGAAAATAACTTTTAAAATAAGATAATTTTTCAATGTCTAAGAAGTGGTTCAATAATGTATAGATTTTTTAAAATACATTTATCATCTTTATTCCACAAAGCAAAATTATAACATTGGTCTGTAAATGTTATACTATATTTTTCTGTCCTTTTGAAAAATAATGGAATTTATTGCTATACCATTCAGCAATATTTTACACTGTTCTTAATTATGAGTCATGAATTATTTAATATGCATGAAGTTTCTCTTCACCTAGATAGTGTAACTATGAAGAACAGTTACCAGAAGACCTTAGCTAAGTTCTCTGTTCTGAGAAGCATTTGGGGAAAACCACTTAATCTCTTTAAATTACATATTCGTGGTCATAAAACAGAGCTCACTACCTATGTTATGATACTGTTATAAGAACCAAGAGATACATTATTTTATAAATTATTTTCAACCTAAAAATGTATTATACACTTTAGCAATTATTATATATTTTGTTATTGTTAATGATAGGTCATATTCCCTAATGATTTCCAATGACTTTCACCTCAAAGCTATACTTATTAACTCTAGTTCACCAAGAGTTTATTCAATTAATTCTTTTACATTTTTATTTTTACCTAATGCATATGACTACCAGAAAGAATTACTGAAAAATGTGTACAAATGTCAAATCTTTCCAGATTTTGATTCTTGAAGCAGTAGCATCCAAAGTCAAGACAGGCAGAAATTAATCACAAGGAGATTAGAGGCCGTGTTAGTCCCCACATGTGGATCTGTGTGCACCATCCTTCGTGAGTAACTAAGTTGTAACCTATGGTCGTGACTTAAGAGCACACACATGTGTCAAATGATTAGCTTGTAACTATGGCCCTTCTACACTGTAATTAAGAGATTTTACTGATAAAGGTTGGAGCCAGCTAAAGCTTACACAGGGTGTTGTCACCATAGCCTATCTCTGGGGGTGATGGAAGGCATGTGGCTTAGTTAATGGAGTTAAGAGCATGAAAGGGAAGGAAAAGGCACTATACACATCTTGAAGATGAGTTGAGCTTATGATATTTTTGACCACAAATAGACCCAAACGGAGAGCATCACAAACTAGCAGATGCCTAAGCTGGCAGAAATGCAAAACATGATTCCAAAGGAGCCTGTATATTCCTGCTACCTTTTATAACAGGCTGCCAGGTCTCCTGAGGAGACCTTGAGATGTCTGATAGCTCCCTCAAAATCAGCGTGTTCTGGCAGGAGAAAGGTGAAAGAAACAGTCTGTGCTGGGCGTGAGCAAAACACCGGGAAAGTTGAAATGCTCTGTGGTCTTGAGAGGGCCCCTCCTGCTTTCTTTCATCTGAGACAAAGGGGCATGGAGGGGCACTTAGTTAATGCCTGGTGTTTCCATTTTTTGCATGGAAGTCAATTGCCTTACCTCTAGTCTTCACTCAATTGTTCTCATCCCAAATAACCCAAACCTGGCTGTCACTCTTCTTTTTCTTTTTCTTTTCATCTTCTAACTACCATACGTAAAATGAGCAACTTAAGTATTATGATTATTAAGTGAGAAAGTGTAATGGTGAGAACGCCATGAAGACATGGTAATTCATGGCCCAGATAGTCTATCCGAAAATGTTTTTCAACAAATATTTACTGAATTCTTACTAAGTGTCCCACTCTGTTTGGGGCCCAGAAGAATATCAAAGAACAAGACAAGCAAAGGCTCTACCTTCATGGAGCTCAAATTCCAATGAAGGAGTCAGAAAATAAGCATACATATGATATAAAGTCAAGTATTGGCAGGTGCTATGAAAAAAATGATCAAGCTACAGAAATAAAGAAAATAGTGTGAGGGGCTGTTTGGATCTAGAAGGGCAGGAATATTCCATAAGATGACATTGTGCATGGACCCAGGTGAACTCAAAAATGAACCATGTTAATATCTATGGTAGGAAAATTCCAGACAAAGGGGACAGCAAAGGTAAAGTCCTGAAATGGTATTGAATTTGCTGTTCTAAACAACTCAAGCTATCCAGTGTCTATGAAGAAGCATGAAGGAGAAAGAGCACAGTAGAGGATAAATTTGGAGAAACAGCCAGATCAAGTGGGACAGTGATGAGTCTGGATTTCATATAATTATATAATAGGGAGATGTTTAAAGATGTAAAGCCATTGTGAAGGAATTAATTGTAGGAAGTAAAGAGTGGAATTCCTTGGAAAATCCTGTTTGGGAGCTATCAAATACTTTAACGGAGAAAAGATTATATTTTAGAACAAGGGAATAAAACAGATGAAATGGGGAAAAGAAATTCAGATTCTGTGTATATTGGTGGATCTGCTCCAAATATGTACATGAGAAAGAGAGAAATCAAGTTTAACTTCTAAAGGGACAAGGGTTAAATAGTGATGGTGTTTACTGACATGAGGACTATATGAAGGAGTAGAGCTGGAAGAAGAAAATCAGTGTTGAACAGAGTAAATTACATGTCTACTACACAACCAAGTAGGGTTGCTAAGCAGACAGGTGGATATATTCATCTGAACTCAGGGAAGATCAGCATTGGAGATAGAAATTAGGGATTCATCAGTATTTAGATATTATGAGAATGATGAGATCTAATAGCAGTGTTTAAAAAGATATCATTTTTTCAATTAATATTCCTTTTCAATGAGTGTAGAAATCCAGAAGACAATGTTTTTTGATTTTACAGAAAATACAACTCAGGATTTACAGGAATTGGAGATGAATGCTGGAAATAATACCAGTGTGAATCACAGATACTATACAAGATCTGTTCAGAATATGAGACCCCACAGCTAGAAACACAGTCTGTGCTTGTTCATGACTAGAAACACTAAGTCAGGTAAGAATAGAAAATGAGGAGCTGACCTTCCACTGAAACTTAGGGCAAAAATAGCTATTATTATTTATTGTGAGGATGATTCTGTATGGTACCCTCAGATTGCAACCTATGAAGGCAAAGCACTTAATAGTTTATTTTACGAATCAGTCATAGCCTACTCTATTTATATGCCTTTTTGTCTTTTTAGTGTCCTAATTCCTGTGTGTTTTAACATGTAAGCCACTATGATGCTCCTTAGAAATCATAAATATGCTTTATAAATATGAAAGTTGAGTCAGTAAGTAGAAAAATGTTACCAATTTAACAATTTTAGTGAAGAGTAGAGGCCTGTGGAAATTCATACTTCTGTGTTACCTAACAAGCCAACAAGAAAAGGGTTGGGCATTCATATCCCAACAAGTCAGTGTCAAGGCTTATATTCTGCCCTCATCAACTTCACATTTCTCATACCTCAAGCCATAGCTGCTCCATTGCACAAACAATATCTTCTCTGACTCACATGTGCCTCTTGCTCTGATCTCACTTTTAGGTAAAGTTCTGGTTACATTTATATGCTACTTGACTGATATAAGGAACCATCAACCCAAATAGTTGATGAAGACATTATTTCTGGGTGTGGCTATGAGTGTTTCTGGAAGACATTGTTATTTGAATCAGTAAATTGAGTGAAGAGGAATTAACACTTACGAATGAGGGCAGGCATCATTCGATCCATTGAGATGCCAGATAAAGCCAAATACAGAAGAAGGACAAATTCTCTCTCCTCTGCAGCCAGAACATCCATCTTCTCCAGCTCTTGGACACCAAAACTCAGATTGTCAGGCCTGTGGACTGTGGGCTATACACCACCAACAACTCACCTCCCCACCCTGAGATTCTCTGGACTCAGACCAAATGACATCACTGGCTTTCTGGGTTCTCCAACTTGCAGACAGTAGATGGTAGGGCTTCTTGGCTTCCATAATTGCATGAGCCGATTCCCATGTAGATGTATATTTATTCTGTTTCTCCAGTGAACCCTGACTAATACAATTAGATTGCTTTACCCAACTCCTTCTGAAACAAACGGTGTTCTCAGGAAAGATGCCTTCCCTCGCAAGTAACACTGCAGATCCCAGAAGAGTCACTTTTCACTCCCTGCCATCACACCCTTACAAAGAACATCCCAGCCCTGACCCTGTGTGAAGTCTGGTGTTCTGCTTCTTAGAAAGTAATCAGATTTTAAGAGCACAGAGCTATTACTTTTCATGAAGATGACTGAAGTTTTATAACATAATATGATCAAAACATTAAACTATAATTCATTCGAAAGTGAATTTTTTCAAAATCCATGTTGGCCTAAAACCCATAAGGACAATGATTTTGTTGTTCACTGTTTTAGCAGGTGATGGTATGCCCAGCACATTGTAAACAATCAGTAAATGGGCACTGTGACATTGTAGGGGCAGGATGTTGTGGTTTAAACTACAGACTCTGGTGTTAGACCTCTTGGGATACACTGCACCTCTGTTTCTCGTGTGCTGCGTGATCTTGACAAATTACCTAACTGCCCTATTAATCAGCGTCCTGGTAAGAGCAGACAGTCCCTACCTCAGAAGATTTTTGTGAGACTCCACAAGCCACTTCAGAAAAGTTAGAATGTAGTAAGCCCTCAATGTGTCATAGATACTAAGGGTGAATTATTTAGGAATTTAGAATATTATGAGTGCAATAAAAGCTCCCAGCCTCCTTATTTATTCCATTTGTTAAAGTGGGCACAGGTGCCAGGATTCAGGCAGCTGCCTCTGCTCTCTTTTCTGTTTCTCCCATGAGCTTTGTAACCTTTAGTGACAATTTTGAAACTAGAGATGTTAGAGGTAATGTCAGTAAATTCATTGGTCCCAACCCTCAAAGAGGAAGATGTCACTTCTTATCATTAAAGTCAACTATTAGCTGTTTAGGTTTCCAAGTTCTCAGAGATTCAAGTTTGGCAGAAAAAAATAAGGGTCAGGAGATTCACTAAATTCATTGACATAGATCAAAGCTGGAAGACTTTGCTGTAGAATGAATGGCATTCAATTTATAACAATGTTAACAATGTTCTATTTATTAATTTCTAATAAGTAAAATAAAAACTACCCACAAGACAAAGGAATTGCTATCAGCTATTTTCAGTACTGGAAAAATCTAAAGGAAAATGAGAGTTATAGTAACAGAAGTTCTGTTTCATTTTTTTTTCTGTTTTGTTTTCTTTGGGCACAAGCTGGGAAACAAAGCTTAATAGTTATTTTGATTAATGGCTAATGGTATTAAAACAGAGTAGAGGAGTGCCTTCCTCACAACCGTAGGGATAAACCAGAATAATGGTTTTGGTCCCACAACATGCATCTCCTTCTGGCTTATGTTCTTACATTCTACAGAAGCACAGACAAGTCCTTATTCTCTGGCTTTGTAGTTCTATTTACTGGAAGGGTGGGTTTAGTTTACAAGAAGATCATGAGTCAATTATGAGAGTGACTATATATAACTTTTCCAGTTACTTGTGCTCTAGTAATGCTTCCTTCATATTTTAGCCAAATGACTTTGATCATACTTGTGACTTCCCAAATCTCAGTGGTACTCAGTTCAAGAAAAATCAGTAGATCTGCCTCTATAGTTGTTTATTTTCTCTCAAACTTTGGGGATAGAGAGGGAACTTACTTTTATCCCCATGTAGTGACCATCAGACATTACAGAACACACATAATTTAAAAATTAATTTCCAACCACTTTGAAAGCAACTATTACATCTATTCTATTTTGTACATTTGGAGCCACATGGGGCCCCCCTTTGTTTATTAAATGGTAATGCAAATTCTTAAGTTAACAGAGTCATACTTATGGGATACACAGATTTTAGCAGAGATGTTTTACAAAACATCTTTCTATTAGCACTTTTCTATCAGCACTAAAGATGAATGTTGTCCATTTAGAAGCATAAAAGTAAAATATTTTCCAAGAAATGGTCTTAAGATGGTAAAGTTCAAAGAGGTACGATGTCATCCTTGGCTACATACTAACTCTGTCTTCCAGTAAAGGGCAAATGTCTCACACAATTGTCAAAGATTCCATCAGCCCATAAAATGCCAACCGCTTTCAAATTGCCAGGAGATCTTTGGACTCTCTTCTCATTTTTTCTTTTTAAATTTTTTCAGACACCCTAATACTATAGTGGAGAAGATAAATTAGTCTAATGCAGGATACTATAAAATGTTCAATTACTGCCAAAGATATGGCCATTTCCCAAAGGCAGAAATTTAATCAAAACTAAATCAAAATGGGAAAGTAAATGACAGAATATGTAAATATTCTTACATATTTAAAGTAAAAAATGACTTTTTAAAAAAAGCTTAAAAATGAATATATTAGAGTAGATGTACAAACACTTAGAGGCATTCAATTTGTCCATCACCTGGTAGGATTTTATAGTTCACATTTTGCCATCTAACATGACAGAATCTCCGAGACTTCGCTTTTATGTAAGGATGCATTTAACATTCAGGTTATTTGTCATTACCAGAAATTTTATACATAGCACTATTTTTCTAAAATTTCCTTACATTTTGAAATATGAATCTTTAATAATTTTTAAAAAATTATAGATGAAAACTTAAGAAAATTACAAATGTCCAAGTTATTTTATATGATCTTTCTTTTAAATATTATTTTGGAAACTATTCACCAAGATCTGTGTCTAAATTAGACACTCATAGAGACTCAAATAAGCAAAATGTTCACTTTTCCCAAAGTATGAATTGTATTATTTCTCAATTGTGTTTTTGTGTATACTTTATCTAGGCATTATTGTGTTCCAGAGATCAGTAAATCTTTATTGTGCATAAATCCAAGTAAATACCCTCTTTGTATGTGTTTGCTAAGTTACCATAAATAATAATAAATGTTGTTCATTAATCTTGAGACATCTATGACATAAATGGTGGAAAAGAAATCTCAAGAATTATTAACTCAATGATAACTACAAAATTGCACAATAGGGGATGTTCTTAGTTTCAGGTATCAATCAGAATCAAAATGCAAACTAAAAGATACAGGAAACTGATTTGCTAGTTGCTTCTAGTCAGAATGGTTGACCAGGTAAATTGTAAAACTTCTATTGGTTATCTAGAAATTTGGGGATAATTCAAACTTTTCAGACCTCAGCTGTACAGAAAAGCAATGTGATGTAATGAGAAAGAGTTAGGTTTTACTATGACACCCCTGCTTTTCGATGACAGAGCTGTCTCTTAGGGCTGTGGGATATTGAGAAAGTTGCTAAACTCATAATATAGAACATGAAATTCACAAAAACAACTACTCCAAATAATGGTAAAAATCAAAATGTTCTAGTTGTTTATAAAGAGAAAAGTAGTTTCCTTAACAGGACCTTAAAAAAATTACAAATTACTAAGAATGATATGATCAAAAATAGAAAAAATGGGCAAAGGCAGAGGAACAGACTAGTTTTAAAAAAAGTACAAAGTGCTAAAAGACTTCATTTTCTTTTTTTTTATTTACTTATTTATTTATTTATTTTTATTGTTAAATCATAGCTGTGTACATTAGTGCAATCGCCTGTATCCATTCTAAGATGCACCATAAATGTGGCCCCACCAGTGACCCACAATATTTACACTTATTGGACATAGAATATTATTCAGTTATTTAAAATAACCTAGAGAAATAATTAATCACAACATAAAGGTTTTTGACATATTTATGTTGAATAAAAGAAGAGACTATCAATCTTGAAATAAGATCTCAATTTTAGAGGAAAATTTCTATCTATATCAATATACACTGTGAAGTCAAGAATGCTTATCTCTGAATTATGAAATTATGCATGATTTTAATTTATTTTAATAACTTTACTATGTTCCAGGTTTTCTATAAGGAGAATTTATTACTTTTATAATCAAAGAAAATTTCCAAGGCCAAGAAATATGAAAAATTTTAGACTTGGTTCTACCATTAATAAGCTAAGTGACCTAGGGGAAGTTTCTTAATCTAATTGAGTCTCATTTTTCTTACCCATAAAATGAGAAAATTGAACTAGATCACCTGCTGAGGTCACTTCACTTATGTGATTTTATAAATGTATGTAGTATTATTAACAGTATGATATCTAAAGAAAACAAAGACTAACTGAAGCATTAGCACACATAAAAGTTATTGCATATGGGAGAATGCAAGATGGCTGACTGGAGCCAGCTTTACACAGTGGCTCCCATCCAGAAGGACAGTTAAAGGACCGAAGTTTATCAAGTAAGCTGATGGTTTGGAGCTAAGCCAAGAGCATACATCATCCTGCTGAGGCAAGCTGCAACCCCACGGAAACAAACAATAGGTACAAATCACCTATCACCAAGCAGCCGGGAGTACCCTCCCCATGAAAACAACTTGCAGCATACTTTCTACAAATAAGCAAGTAGAGTTCAGACCCAGATCTCCTCCTATTTTATCCCACAGGAGAGACCCTCTAAAAACTAGAACTCAGCTCAGTGCCTGTGGCTCAAGCAATTAAGGCACAAACCACATACACCTGAGCTGGCGGGTTCGAATCCAGCCCAGACCGCCAAACAACAATGATGGCTGCAAACAAAAAATAGCTTGGGCCATTGTGGTGGGCAACTATAGTCCCAGCTACTTGAGAGGCAAAGGCAGGAGAATCACTTGAGCCCAGAAGTTGGAGGTTGCTGTGAGCTGTGATGCCACAGCACTCTACCCAGGTGACAGCTTGAGGCTCTGTCTCAAAAAATAATAATAATAAAAATAAATAAATAAAAACTGGAACTCCTTCCCCAGAGTGGACCCACTAGTATACCATGGTACTCTCTTAGCAGGCATAAAACTGAACATATACTCAACCCTCAATTCTGAACTCCCAGCACTCCCTTCCACTCTTACCCCATGGTCTGGAAGCCTGTCCCCCATGGAGTCCAGATTCTTGGGCATTTTCTCGAGAGGTGTGGACAGAGCATGGGCTGTTACAAGTCTGTGCTGAATCGGTGGCAGGTGTAAAGCAGGAGTGTGGAGTGAGGGAGCCATACAGGAGAGGGAGACATGGTGACTAATACAGGAGAGGGAGAGAGGGTAGCAACTGCAGTGGTGGGAAAAATAGGGCTCATACCCCTGGTGATCTTTTGGAGAAACACTTCCCGCCTCTCTTAGAAAACAGAGGGAGCCAGGCCTCTGCTCCAGTGGTGGCCACAGGTGGAACAGATCTGCAACAGAAACATGGGCACCATGCGCAAAAGGTATGCCTGAGGCGGTACCTGCCGGGGAAGAGCACAAAAGGGTCAGAGAATAGAATCTATGCAGGCAGAGACAACCTACTCCTAGGGCAGGGCTGAGTCAGAATTGCTACTTTTGTGAGGCCAAGATGCAACTGGCCCCCAGCGAAGCATAGCTGGGACAAAAACAGGTATGGAAGCAGCATCAGCCATGGAAGGGCAAGAAATGAGAGCCATTTGTGAGCTCTAACCATGCCTGCACCAACCCAGAGTGCAATGGAGACAGAGATGCCCGCTCCGTGAGAATTGGCACAGCAGCAGCAGCACAGGACAGGACATGGCTGAGTCACAGTTTCTGTGAACTCAAACAGTGCTTGGCCTGCAGGGCAACATAGCTGGGACAGAAATGCAAATTCTCTGAGAATATAAGTGGCAGCAACATCAATCCCAGGTGGGGCTGGAACTGAGTGAAACTCCCCAGCCTCCATTAAGCACCCGAGGTAGTCAGGCTTCAGGCTCCCCCTGCTGGTTATTGGCAGAGTGCAGTGGCCGGGCCAAGGAGACATAGATCTCCCAGTAACTCAGGTAGGCGCAAATCCCTGGTGCATCTGCTCATTGGAGGGAACTGGGTCACAGCCCTGCAGGGTTACCACTGACTGGGTGTGACAGAGGAGCAAGGTGGGGAAGGTGACATCAACCTTTCCAGACTACTTCATTTGCTAGGTGGGCCCTTCTGACTTCACGGACCACCCAAGCAAGTCATACACAAGCTGCCAGCAGACCCCTGCTATCTTGTTGCTGGAGAACTAGAACTCTTCCACTTGTGACTGGGAGCTGACTGGGACAATTGATTTGGAATGCTTGACATGGGCCAGTCACCTGAGGACCATCGAAGGTGGTACCCTGGTAGTGTTGTTGTGGGAAGGTTTGATTTTCCTTTTCCAGTTGTTGCCCATGGAAGGCAGGGAGACTTAGTTGCTTGTATTTCGCCACAGCTGAGACTTCAACCCAGCATTACTGATTCACTAGGGTAGGACAGAGACCAGCTGAAAACAAGACAGAGCCACTTAGCCCCACCACACCAACTAAGTCCCCAGTGTCTCAGGTCATAGCACTGTTCGGGTCCTTTGCAAAGCTCTAGGGGAAAAGGTACAGACACGAGTTCAAGCTCTTGGGCAAAGGACTGGTTAATCACTACTCCAGGAGCCCCCCAACCCAACCCAACTTCACCTTATCTGCTCATCTAGCCAAATGGTATAAAATAATCATGGGGTGGAATCAGCCTAAAAACTCCAGTAACATGAATAACCAGAGAATATCAACTCCCCCAAGGAACAAAATGGCAGACACAACTGAAGATCCCATTCATAAACAAATGGCTGTAATGTCAGAAATTGAATTCAGAATTTGGATTGCAAACAAGATTAACAGAATGGAGGTGAAATTGGAATTAGAAAGTCAAGGAGCATTTCAAAAGTTGTCTCAAGAATTCAATGAATTCAAAGACAAAATCACCAAAGATTTTGACACACTGAGACAAGAACTTGCAGCCCTCAAAGATCTAAGAAATACAGTAGAATCCCTCAGTAACAGAATGGAACAGGCAGAAGAAAGGATTTCTGACAATGAAGACAAAGCTTTTGAACACTTCCAAATGCTCAAAAAGGAAGAGAAGTGGAGAGCAGAAACACATCATTCTCTCAGAGAGCTCTGGGACAATTCAAGGAAAACTAATATTCATCTTATAGGAATTCCTGAAGGTGACAAGGTTGCTTCGAAAGGCCCAAATGCTCTAATCAAAGAGTTAATCGAGGAGAATATCCCAAACATAGCAAGAGATTCTGAAGTTCAGATACAGTTTCAGAACCCCAGCATGACTGAACCTAAATAAAGCATCTCCCAGATACATTATAATTAACTTCACCAAAGCTAACATGAAGGAGAAAAGTCTGAAAGCAGCCAGACATAAGAAAACCATAATCTACAAGGGAAAGAATATTAGATTGACTGCAGATCTCTCTGATGAAAGTTTTCAAGCTAGAAGAGGGTGGTCATTGAACTTTAACTTCCTAAAGCAAAATAACTTTCAACCCAAGATCCTTTATCTGGCTAAATTGAGTTTCATTTATAATCTATAAATTAAATACTTTAATGACATTCACATGTTGAAGAAACTTGCCAAAACTAAAGCAGCTCTGCAGGATATTCTCAGACCTATCATTCATAATGACCAGCACAATCCTCTACCACCAAAATAAACTCACTCAGAAACTTTTGATCAAATTCCATATTTCACAGTGGTAAAAGGATTACAAATGTCCACTAGACTTTCGAAAAACTCAATACTCAAAATACTACTAGGCTTATCAATATTCTCAATTAATGTGAAATGACTTAAATTGTCCTCTAAAGAGGCATAGGTTGGCTGACTGGATACAAAAACTCAGGCCAGATATCTGATGCATACAAGAATCTCATCTTACCTTAAAAGATAAATACAGACTCAGGGTGGGGCAGTGGTCATTTATATTAAATAGTTCATGCAAATGGAAATCAGTAAAAAAACAGGTGTTGCAATTTTATTCAAAGATATGATAGGCTTTTTTTTTTTTTTTTTTGTAGAGACAGAGTCTCACTTTAAGGCCCTTGGTAGAGTGCCGTGGCATCACACAGCTCACAGCAACCTCCAGCTCCTGGGCTTAAGCGATTCTCTTGCCTCAGCCTCCTGAGTAGCTGAGACT
>CAUYPK010085364.1:0-18309 GCA_963574355.1 Loris lydekkerianus | reverse complement strand
TGGATGTGGAGAAAAGGGCACACTTCTACACTGCTGGTGGGAATGCCCACTAATACGTTCCTCCTGGAAGGATGTTTGGAGAATACTTAGAGATCTAAAAATAGACCTGCCATTCGATCCTATGATTCTTTTACTAGGTATATACCCAGAAGACCAAAAATCACAATATAACAAAGACATCTGTACCAGAATGTTTATTGCAGTCCAATTCATAATAGCTAAGTCATGGAAGATGCCCAAGTGCCCATCGACCCACAAATGTACTAGCAAACTGTGGTACATGTACACCATGGAATATTATGCAGCCTTAAAGAAAGATGGAGACTTTACCTCTTTCATGCTTACATGGATGGAGCTGGAACATATTCTTCTTAGCAAAGTATCTCAGGAATGGAAGAAAAAGTATACAATGTACTCAGCCCTATTATGAAGCTAATTTATAGTTTTAATATGAAGGCTATAACCCAACTATAGCACAAGAATATGGGGAAAGGGCCAAGGGAGGGAAAGGGAGGGGGGAAGTCAAGGTGAAGGGAGGGTAATGGGTGGGGCTACACCTACGGTGCATCTTAGAATGGGTACAGGTGAAACCTACTAAATGCAGAATACAAATGTCTACATACAATAACTAAGAAAATGCCATGAAGGCTACGTTGAACAGTTGGATGAGAATATTTCAGATTGTATATGAAACCAGCACATTGTACCCCTTAATTGCACAAATGTACACAGCTATGATTTAATAAATAAATAAATAAATAAAAAGAAAATTTATAGAAAGTCAAAGGAAAATATAAATCACCTACAATCTTACTACCAGTAATATTTTATTATATTTTCTTTCTATCCTTTGAGACACAAGGTTTTCTGGGTTACAGAAAACTTTCCAAAGGGGAAATCAAAGGAATGAGCCAAGCTGGAGATACAAACTTGAGAATTGGTATACAGATGACTTATAGCCAGGGAAATGAATGAAATTATTGAAGAAGTTTATAGGGAAAACAGCGCCTAGGTCTAAACACTAAGAAATGACAGTTTATAGACATTAAACAAAAGCGGAGAAAGATAAATCAGCAAATGAGACAGAAAAAATGACTCCAGATGAGGGAGGAAGTTCTGGAGAGGATACCATCACAGAACTCAAGAGAAAAGGTGTCTTGAGGAAGTTGTTCCCAAGCATGTATGCCACTCAATTAAGAACTTAAAATTAACTAACTAGACCTGTCAGCATAGATGTTATTTATAACCTCACCTAGAACAATTCTGGTGGACCCATGGGCAGAAGGTTAACTGGAGTGCTGAAATGACAAAAGAAGTAGGGGGAACACTACTTCAAACTGGGTACACAAGCTCAGCAACTAACTTTAAAGAAGCATGGAGAACACAAACCATCTGGAGTTTTTTGAAGAACTAGAAAACAAATTCTTAAAAATGGGAAAAAATTATGTAATAAAGAGTTTGACTTCTAAATTATGTCTCCTGTCAAATAATGCTAACCTGTTAATCCAAGTCTTAGTAACCATGATTGTTTTCCATCTCGTTTTGAAAGCCAAAACTCCTTTCATTACACATTTAATAATTTATCCTACCATTCACAGGATGGTCAATAATCCTGAGATCTCTGAAAAGTATTAAAAAAATCAGAGTTAAATGCTACATCTGATACATCTCAGCTCTTACTCCTTACAGATATGAATAAGCTCTTTAAATATTAGAGATGGAATAGATACTTAAAAAAGTGGGAGACTCCCAGTCTAGCATGTAAGGAGTTTGGAAGTTATTATCTCATCCAAATAAGTAAAAAGCCGAAAAATCAGCAATGCCTCTTATACATCCCTCAGAGAACTGAGGTCACAGAGCAAATTGCTGGCCTCAAAATTGGAGAGACAGGCAGGCAGATACAAAGAATCACAACTTACTGAAGCAGAAATCTCTGTAGGAACCAGGACCAAGGCAGAAAAACATGAATTGTAACTGACAAATTGCTGGAAGCTCAGTCTAGGCAAGTCTAGAGTTAAGGGTAGGCAAGTCTAGAGTTAAAAACTCCAGGGGAACTCAGTTATATTGATATTCCCATACTTTGCTGAGTTTTACCTCTAGGATCTATGCCAGGGTCTCAACAGTGAAGATCAGAGAAAAATCCCCTAGTTCTTCCAGCAGTAGGGAGGGGGAGGAAAGGTAATCATTTATAAATATGTCAGAGGATTCTGTTCTTATTAATAAGGCCTGACTTCAGGAAAAGCTATTTAACTAGAGCCTACCTTGCTGGGTTTCATCAGAATCTAACTCACCTGGAGGAACCAACTCCAGCCCCTTCTAACCATACTGTCTAGGAGGGGAAGGGAAGGGAGGGATACTGACTGGATGTGTGAAGTTCACACCAGGGGCACGGGTTCACCAAAAAGACAGAGACCTAATCATAGGACTAGAGAACACTTCCCCTTCTATCTAGTACAGTGGTTCTCAACCTGTGGGTTGCAACCCCTTTATAACAATGAAAATACGTCACAGTATTAGGAAGGTTGAGAACCACTGATCTAGTATATCAAGTCCAGCTTTCCATCAAAAAATTATTATTCAACATAAGCTAAAAGGCAGAAAAACACAACTTAAAGAAACAGAGCATGCACCAGATCCAGATTCAGATACAGCAGGAATGTTGGAATTATCAGGTTGGGAATTTAAAATAACTAAGGTTATGCTTAGGGCTCTATCAGAAAAAGCAGACAACATATAAGATTAGTAATGTAATAAGTAAAGAGATGAAAGCTCTTAGAAAAAGAAGAAACCAAAAAGAAATACTAGAGATAAGAAACACTATAAAAGAAATGAATGGAGCTGGGTGCAGTTGCTCACACCTGGAATACCAGCCCTTCAGGAGGTTGAGGCAGAAAGATGTCTTGAAGCCAGGAGTTATAGGTTATAGTGAGCTATGATCACATCATTGTACTCTAGCCAGGGTGGGAGAGATGCTGTCTCCAAACAAACAAACAAAACAACAATAACAACAAATAAAAAAAGGAAAAGAAAAAAAAAAGAATGCCTTTGATGGGCTTGTTAGTAGACTGGACTTAGCTGAAGACTCTCTTGAGCTTGAGGATATGACAAAGGAAATTTCAAAAACTGAAAAGCAAACAGGAAAAAAGACTGAGAAAAGAAACAGAATATATAAGAATTGTGAGATAGCTATGAAAAGTGTAACACATGTAATTGGAATACTAGAGGAAAAAGAGAAAGGAAGGGATGCTACAAATGAAATTCCAAACAGGTTGCAGCTCCCATTCTTACCCAGCCCACACTCACTCACAGGGTGGAGGCTACACTCCAGGTGCAGCAAGCTGAACGTTTTGGGGGCCCTCATTCCCCTACCCAGCTTCCTTCTTATAAAACAGGGGTGTTACTCTGCTTTATAAATGTGCCATTGTCACTGTCACTGTCCTTAGCTTGAGCAAAAGTTCAGAGATTTTTCCCAAAGAGGCAATCATAAGACCAAACTGCTGCAAAGCTCTTCCCAAAGGAAGTGACTTTATATTTAAAGTACAGGGAAGTTCAAACCTCTTTAAAATAACTGAAGCCAGGCACAGTAGCTCACCCACATAGTTCCAACTACTGAGGAGGTGAAGATGGGATGATTGCTTGAGGCCAGAAGTTTGAGACCAGCCTGGGCAATACAGTGACACCCCATCTCTAAAAAAATAAAAATTAAAAAATTTTAATATTAAAAAAAGGAGATAATGAAGATTTGGGTAGTAAGCTATTAGGAGGCGGCTGGTAGCTCCATGAGGGCAACAAGCTGAAATATAGACCAGGTAGTTTACCAGAGAGAATCAGGGAAAGAGATAGATAAGAAGATCCCTCCCTGGGGGCTGAACAAATCCCAAAGACTTGTCTCAAAAACTACCCCTGCAAAAGGGCCCAATTTAATTGAGTCATATTGTGGAGCAATTTATACCCCAGAACACTGACAAAAACAAGACACCAATTAGTCAACAATCAGTAGAGACTAACAGTTGGGAGTGATACCAACAGAGGCCTGGAAGCAGGCAGTTAAATCCCTGCTAAATTCAATGCCATGCCAGCAGAGCTGTACACGCCCAGAGGAGCAAAGTCAGAGGTTTCATATTGCCAGAAGGCAGGGGGAGTAAGAATTGACTAAAACAATCCAGCTATGTCAGTAAATAAATGAGGAAAAACAAAAGCAAGCCCTGTAGGTAGGGGAGAATCAGTATATAGACTTGCCACAACATATTAGCTAAAATGTCCAGTTTTCAAAAAAAAAAAAAAAAAAATTATGAAACAAGGTGTGACCCACATACCAGAAAAAAAGCACCAGAAACTGCTTGTGTCAGGGCATAGATATTGCCTTTGACAAACAAAAATTCCAAAGTAGTCATTATAAATATGTTCAAAGGATGAAAAAAAATCACATTTAAAGAAGTAACAAAAGGTAAGATGACAATGTTTCATGAAACAGAGAATATTAATAGAGAGAAAAATTATATACATATATATAAAAAGAACTAAATGGAACTTCTGGAGCTAAAAGGTGTAATAACTGAAATGAAAAATTCATTAAGCAGCTCAATAGTAGATGTCAATTAAGAAAAGAAAGAATCAGAAAACTTGAAGACAGATCAATAGAGATTATATTACACAATCTGAAGAACAAAGAGGAAAAAGAGAACAAAGAAAAATGAACAGAGCTTCAAAGAAATAGAGGATACTATTAAGTGTACCAACATACCCACAGTGAGAGTATAAGAAGAAGAAAATAAGAAAGGAGCAGAAAAAATATTCAAAGAAAAACAATTGGCCTCTGTGTCCATGGGTTCCACTTCTGCAGATTCAACCATGGATCAATAATATGTGTGTGTGTGTGTAAACCCAAAAAAGGAAAAAGAAAAAAAAAAAATAAAAATGATACAAATTAAAAATAGTATAACAGCTATTTAAAAAGCATTTACATTGTATACAGCATTACAATTCATCTAGAGATGGTTTAAATCAGTATTTGGGAAAATGTGCATAGGTTACATGTAAATATTAAACCATTTTGTACATGTAAGGACTTGATTATCCATGGATTTTGGTATCCTGGATACAAACGTCTATGAATAGTGAAGGATGACTGTAATGATTGAAACTTCCCAAAGGTGATGAAAAACATTAATGTACATATATCCAACAAGCCCCCCAAACTCCAATAATCCAATTAAAATGAACAAAGTATCTGAATAGACATCTTTACCAAAAAGATACATAAATGGCCAATAAACACATGAAAAGAAGCTCAACATCATTACTCATCAGGGAAATGACAATCAAAACCACAATCAGATACCACTTCACTCCACTACAATGGCTAGAAACATAAAGACAGATAATAACATTTATTAATGAGGATGTGGAGAAACTGGAACTCTCATACACTGTTGGTGGGAATAGAAAATAATACAGCCACTTTGGAGAATAGTGTGGCAATTCCTCAAAAGGTCAGACATAGGGTTACAATATAATCCAGCAATTCTCCTAGGTATACACGTATAGCCAAAAGAATTCAAAGTCTAGGTCATCAGAATTATTCATAATAGCCAAAAAAGTAGAAACAACTCAAATGTCTATAAACTGGCAAACAGATAAGCAGAATGTGGTATAACCATACAATGAAACACTTTTTAGTTACAAAATGGAATGAAGTACCTGATACATGCTCCAACATTGATGAGGCTTGAAAACATGTTGAGTGAAAGAAACCAGTCAGAAAAGACCATGTATTATATAATTCAGTTTATATTAAATGCCAAAAAAGGTAAATCTGGCGAGGTAGATTAATTTTGGATGCCTAGGTTTGAGGGTAAAAGGGGTTGGTAGGAAATGGTGAGAGATGGCTAAGAGGTATAGATACGGTTTCTTTTTGGGGTGATGATAATGTTCTAAATTTGACTGTGATGACAGCCACACAACTTGGTGAACTGTACATTTTAAATTAGTAAATTTCATGATACGTGAATTATATCTCAAAATCATATAAAAAGGAGATAAGGACTACAAGCATCCAAGACACTGCTGAAAAAAATGTATAAAACTGCTTTGTATAAAACTGCTTTTGAGGGACAATGAATGCTTACTGTTTTACTAAGCAAGAAATCAAAGAAAAGAGTATTAGTTTCATTTAATAGTCTTTTTATTGTTATTTTCTGACTTTCTAATATTCAAATGTGACAATGATGAAGACACAAGGCAGGGAGATTTCTAAAACAAATTCTGGTTATAAAAAAATGAACGTACTATGAAAATATGTTCTATGACTTCTGTCCTATGGAAAGGTAGCCAGCACTAAATGAATCAGGAGACATGAAACTAGGATTCACCCTGTTTTATTAAACTATTGTCTGACACTTTTAGTTTTGGTTGGGTAAGACTGAAGTTGGGATGGAGAAGTATGATAAGTTCTTCAAGGCCCATCTCTGGGCTAAGGTGAATGAACAACTAGGCTATGCCTCCAAGTATCCAACTCCAACTTGAAACACAGCTAGAAAGACCAGCTCATTTTTTTCATTTGTTTTAAATACTGGTATTTTGTATAGTATTAATAGTTTACTAGACAATTAAAGGAGGTTTCATCTCAAAAAAAAGAAAGAAGAAAGCAGATAATTCAGTAATCTAGATAATTCAAGATTACTTCTAGCTATAACAAACCATGAGCGTAATACTAAACTTAACAGAGAAATCTTATGAAAGAGTATTTAAACAGTTTTAAAAACAAGTGTTTTGATTATGGAGAAACAAGTAAATATTATATTATATTTTTATTTTTTTTCATTTTTATTTTTACCTTTTTTTGAGACACAGTCTCACTCTGCGCCCTGGGTAGGATGCTGTGGTGTCCTAACTTATAGCAACCTTAAACTCTTGGGCTCAAGTGATCCTCTTGCCTCAGCTTCCTGTGTACCTGTGACTACAGCTGCCCACCACAATGCTTGGCTTAGTTTTTCCATTTTTAGTAGAGATGGGGTCTCAAACTCCTGAGCTCAGGTGATCTACCCATCTCAGCCTCCCAGAGTGCTAGTATTACAGGCGTGAACCACTGCAGCTGGCCACTATACTTTTATCTTTATGACCTCATTTTTGCTATTCAGAGATGTTAATTAAAAACTCCCTTAGCCTAAAACTCCCTTAGCCTTTTTTTATCTCCAGATTCCTCTTTACAGCTAACTTCAGACTCTATAATTTAATAGGAAAACACTCAAATCAGAGACCTTTTAGCAAAATCCCATAAACTCTATAGTAAATATGTAAAGTCCTATCCTTAAATGTAAGGTATACTCACCAATGGTCAGGAAATCTGATCGATATTGACAAGTCATTCCAAAGCCAAAATCTCGCCAAAAGCCAGAATCCTTTTTGTGAACCTTAAATTTAAAAAAAAAAATCAATTTAATCCCTAAAAAACTAGAAAACATTTTAATCAACAATGAAATAAAATATTTTTTAAAGGATATTTTTTTCCTGTCCTTTATGTGACTGATAAAGGACCACATAAACTACGTTGTTAAATCCTTCCAAAAAATAAAAAATATAGTAATTCACAAGAGCAAAGCCTTCTTGCCTCCCTCAATTTAACTGAACTCAGGTACTGTACAAAATGCGATCTTTATGACCTCATTAGTAGGGCTACTAATCACACAGCGTGGTGCCTAACTTTAAGGGGATTACATTCTAGGAGGACAACAGTTGCACAAGCACATACTGTAACACACTGTGATCAACTCTACACAGTTGACCTCATTTGGTGCCTAACCAGTATCCACTCACCAGGCGCCTCCTTGATTGGTACAGTTTTTGTTCTGGTAAACACCTGACCTCATGTAGCCTACAAGCTTTGGGAATTTCCTGTTACCAGTAGCTTCAGAGTGGGCCATGAATATACCAGCGAGACAGTCTCATCCCATTTACCATAGGAATCAGGTTTACTACCAGCTATTAGAAAAAATTCAGGCCAAGAAGCCAGAAGAGGAGGGTTGTTGGGAACTTTGGAAAATGAAGCCCTCTTGTTCTGAGAGCTCCACTACAAAGGCCACTTACTCAAAGGACAGGGGTCAGCAAGCTATGACCTCAGACTAAATCTGACTTGCTGTCTGCTTTTGTAAATACTCAATAATTTTATCGAACACAGCCACGCTCATTTGTTTACAAATTGTCTATGGGTGATTTCACAGTGCAGTGGACTAGCTGCAACAGGACTGTATAGTCCACAAAGATTAGAACAGTTTTCTATCTGGCTCTTTACAGAAAAAGCTTGCCAACCTCTCATGTAGGATACAGTTAAGAACCTTAGTATTGCTGAAGTCCTTTTCTACCTTGAGGGAAACCAGCTTTATCCTGAAGCTATTATCATTGAAGTCCAAGAAGAGAAATATAAAACCAGGGATTGGATGACTCTAAGCGCCATCCCCAGAATATTTAGAGGCCTGATAAACCTCTTTTATTTTATTTAGACTTCCAACAAGTATTTAATCTATTAGATATGGTTCCAGAAATTGAGGCTTAGCAGTAAACAGAGGTGACAAAGTCCTGCCATCAGAGTGCACATAAACAAATACACATTTTAGGTAGTGGTATTTGCTAGAAGAAAAATGCAGCAGGACGAGGGGAGAGCCTGTCTTGAACATAACAGCCACAAAGGTTTCTCTGAGGAGGCAAATGTTGAGCACCTGACTGAAGTGAGGGAGTGAGTGATGTAAGTAAATATCTGGAGGAGTTCACTCCAGGCCAGAAGGACTGCTGCACAAGGGCTCTAAGGACAAACAGCAAGGGAATGACTGTGGCAAAAGCAGAAAACATGAGGCTCTGGGGTCAAGACTGGGCTTATAGAGTAGTATTTATTTAAGATAGGTGGTATTCCAGCATTTTTGTATGCTTAAGGGAAGGAATCAGAAGAGGCAAAGTGCAGGACAGGAGGGTAAGAATGGCTGGAAGGGGTCCTTGTTAAGGCAAGGGCTGAGCTCTAGTTCACTACAAAGGGACCGGCTGGCATCATGAAGGGATGTGGACAGTTCTTCCACTGGGAATGTAGAGATGCTGAGGCAGTGAGGCTGACAAGAGCTCATGAAAGAAGAATATGAAGAACTTCTCTTTTCAAATGAAATAGGAAGCAAAGCAAGTGAAGAGAAGTGTTGCAGGGTTGCTGGGAGGGGTAAAGAGAGGTCAGTGTGGCCTGCAGGAAAGAGAGTAGGTGGGCCAGGTAAGGGCTTGACTCCAGGGGGGCCCAGGAACTTCAGGCTGCAGTTGTTATCTCTAGAGTGATGTCTGGTATGCAGCTGGGCTCTAGTGCTCCACTGCCCTGGGGCCTCGGTGGCATTGGAAGGAGTGAGGGGCAAAGGAGGTCAGTGCACAGCAAAGAAGGTGTAGAAAATGGCCATGCAGTCTGGTTGGGCAGGAGGGAAGTGAGGATGTAAACATGAGGAGGATAAGAGAAAAGCAAAGGAGATGATGCGTCATCCAAACTAAAGCATGTTGAGACAGTTTTCTTGAGAAATAAAGCTGGAGTTGGGATCTGATAGATGAGGAAGACTGAGCTGAATGGAAAATGATGTGCTGTGGAGAATTTAGGAAAAAGAAGTTTGTACAAAGACTTGCAGACGAAGGGGAGAAAGCACTGTGACAGGGATGGTGAGATAAAGACAAGAGAGGTGTCCACAAGGTAAGCTAGGGCTCAGCAAACTTTTCCTGTGAAAGGCCAGGTAGTAAATATTTTAGGCTCTGCAGAACATTCAGTCATTGCCACAACCACTGAACTCTGCCACTGTAACATGAAGGCAGTCATTGACAATAAGTATATAAATAAAATAATTATGGGTTAAGCTTGGCACCCATAGCTCAGTGAGTAGGGTGCCAGCCACATACATAAGGCTGGCGGGTTTGAGCCCAGGCCAAGCCTGCTAAACAACAATGACAACTGCAACAAAAAAACAGCCAGGCGTTGTGGCAGGTGCCTGTAGTCCCAGCTACTCAGGAGGCTGAGGAAAGAGAATTGCTTAAGCCCAAGAGTTTGAAGTTGCTGTGAGCTGTGACACCACGGTACTCTACCGAGGGTGACACAGTGAGCCTCTGTCTCAAAAAAAAAAAAAAAATAATAATAATAAAGTAAATTATGGGTTAAATGAAATAATTATGGATTAAAATCATCCATAATCCCAACTGTTAATCAAACAAACTTCATTTATGGACACTGAAAATTGAACTTCATATAATTTTTATGTGTCATGAAATACTCTTTTTTAACGCGTGCACGCACACACACACACACATATATATATGCATACATATATGTATATATGTTTGAGATGTCACCCCGGCTGGAATACGGTGGCTATTCACAGCTGTGATCATTGAGCACTGACTGCAGCCTTGAACTGTTCAAGTGATTTTCCTGCCTCAGCCTCCTAAGTAGGTGGGACTACAAATATGTGCCTCTACACTTGACTAAAAAACATTATTAGCTGTTAAAAATTTAAACACCATTCTTAACTTGTGGGCCATACAAAATGAGGTAGAAAGGGGACCAGGTGCAATGGCTCGTGCCTGTAATCCCAGCACTCTGGGAGGCTAAAGCAGGTGGATTGCTTGAGCTCAGGAGTTCCAGATCAGCCAAGCAAGAGCGAGACCCTATCTCTAAAAACAGCTGGGTGCCTGCAGTCCCAGTTACTCAGGAGGCTGAGGCAAGAGAATCACTTGAAGGTTGCTATGAGCTATGATGCCATAGCACTCTACCAAGGGCAATAAAACTTTGTCTTAAAAACAAAACAAAACAAACAAGCAAACAAACAAACAAACAAACAAACAAAAAAAACAACAGAAAATGTGGTAGAAGGTCAGATTTGGCCCACAGGCCATACTGCTGACCTCTGGCCTCAAGAGATGTGCAGGGCCACATCAAAGACCACTGCAGGTATACGGGCTTCTTCTTCCCCTTCCAGAATTTAAAGCTCCTTGAGGGCAGGACTTTTGTGAATTCCCTTGGCCCTTGTGAAATTCACAATCTTTTTTTTCTTTCTTTCTTTTTTTAGAGACAGAGGCTCACTTTATCGCTCTCGGTAGAGTACTGTGGTGTCACAGCTCACAGCAACCTCCAACTCCTGGACTTAGGCGATTCTCTTGCCTCAGCCTCCTGAGTAGCTGGAACTACAGGTGCCTGCCACAATGCCTGGCTATTTTTTTGTTTGCAGTTTGGCAGGGGCTAGGTTCGAACCCACCACCCTAGGTATATGGGGCCAGTACCCTACCCACTGAGCCATAGGCACTGCCCAAAATTCAGTCTTAATGAAGATCTATATGATGTTAACCATTTTAAAAGCTTTTGGGCATAAATTTTCTTGATGCAATGTATTTCAGTAAATGATTTTTGGGCAGCAATTGTATCATCTCTTTTTTTTCATTTTTAGAGACAGAATCTTACTTTGTCACCCTTGGTAGAGTGTCATGGCATCACAGCTCACAGCAACCTCCAGCTCTTGGGCTTAGGTGATTCTCTTGCCTCAGCTTCCCAAGTAACTGGGACTACAGGCGCCCACCACAACACCCAGCTATTTGTTGTTGTTGTTGCAGTTTGACTGGGGCTGGGTTTGAACCCACCACCCTTGGTACATGGGGACGGAGCCCTACTCACTGAGCCCCGGGCGCCACCTATGCATCATCTTTGTTAACTTTACAAGTCCCTCTCTTTTACCTACCATCGCACCATCAGTAACTATACCAACTTTGTTGACAATGGACAGAGATAAATTTTTTACTGCTTCGTATAAGTCTCTTGATTTAGTTCTGTCTTTTAATGGCACTAAAGAAGCCATTTCTTCAGTGATCTTATATTCCTCATTACTGCCTCTAATAAAAATGGCAAGTTGAGACATACTTGTAGGATTAGTACTAGAATAAAATTTATACCAAGCATAAAATTTAAATTTAGCAGTTTTAATCTCTAAACTTCTTTCATTAGATTTTCCAGTTTCTTTAATTCACCTGGCTATGATCTGGTGTAACAAACTGATTTTAGAAATATCCCCCTTTCTGAAGGAATCCTCTCCAACACATTCTACAAAGCAAATATTGCCCTGATTCCAAAACCAGGAAAGGACCCAACAAAAAGAGAAAACTAAATATTAATGAATATTCATGCAAAAATCATCAATAAGATCCTAGAAAACAGAATATAGTGACACATTTAAAAAGTTACACATCATGATCAAGAAGGTTTTATGCCAAGGATACAAGGTTGGTTCAACATATATAAAACCATAAATGTAATAAAATAAAAAAAAAAGACCATATTATTCTCTCAACTGATGCAGAAAAGGCTCTTGACAACATCCAGCATCCTTTTTTTGATAAGAAAACTTAAGAAAATGGGTTTAGGTGGAACATTTCTTAAACTGATAGGCCATCTACAACAAACCCATACCCAGTATCATATTGAATGGAGTAAAACAAAAAGTATTTCCCCTCAGGACTGGAACTAGACAAGGATGCCCACTGTTGCCACTGCTACTCAATATAGTGCAGGAAGTCCTTGCCATTGCGATCAGGCAAGAGGAGGAGATCAAAGGTATTCAAGTGGGGACAGAGGAGGTCAAATTCTTACTCTTTGTAGATGATATTATACCTAGAAAAACCCATGGACTCAACTACAAGCTCTTAGAAATGATCAAGGAATATAGCAGTGGCTCGGGATACAAAACCAATGCTCACAAATCAGCAACCTTCATATATGCCAATAACAGTCAAGCTGAAAATAAAATCTAAGACTCTTATACCTTTTACAGTAGCTCCAAAGAAGGTGAAATACCTGGGAATATATCTAATAAAGAAAAGTAAAAGAGATAACTATGAAACCTTGAGAAAAGAAGAGCAGAAGACATTAACAAATAGAAGAACATACCATGCTCGTGGCTGGGAAGAATCAATATTGGTAAAATGTCTACTACCCAAAACAATCTACAGCAGTGGTTCTCAACCTTCCTAATGCTGTGATGTATTTTCATTGTTACAAAGGGGTCGCAACCCCCAGGTTGAGTACTGCTGATCTACAGACTTACTGCAATCCCTATCAAAGCACCAATGTCACACTTTGAAGATCTTGAAAAAACAGTACTTTGTTTCACACTGGAGCCAAAAAAAAACCCAAATAGCCAATACAATTTTTAAAAATAAAAACAAATATAAAGGCATCACATTATCAAACTTCAGGTTATACTACAAGTCTATAGTGATCAAAACAGCATGGTACTGGCACAAAAACAGATACAGATCTATGGCAGTGGTTCTCAACCTTCCTAATGCCATGGCCCTTTAATACAGTTCCTGGTCACAATCCACAGGTTGAGAACCACTGATCTACGGACTAGAATAGAAAACCTAGAACTGAACCCAGCCACATATTGCCTTTGGATCTTTGATAAACCAAACAAAAGCACACACTGGGGAAAAGAATCCCTAATTAATAAATGGTGCTGGAAGAACTTGTTAGTCACATGTGGAAGAATGAAAATGAACCTGTATCCCTCACCATCAACAAAAATTGACTCTTGCTCATACAAGATATAAATTTAAGACATGAATTAATAAAAATTCTAGAAAAGAGTGTGGGGAAAATGCTTGACAATACTGGCCAGGGAAGAAATTTTATGAACATCTTCCTGGCAATTGCAGGAACACCAAAAATAAATACATGGGATTTGATCAAGCTAAAAAGCTTCTGCACAGCTAAGGGTACCATAACTAAAGCAAATAAACAGCCATTGGAATGGGAGAAGATTTTTGTGTTACAAATCTGACAAAGGGCTGATAAGCAGACTCTATAGAAAATTCAAATTAATCAATAAGAACAAATAACTCTCCTTGTAAGTGGACAGGAGACTTGAATAGAAACTTCTCTGAAGATGACAGATAAATGGTCAACAAACACATGAAAGAAAAAATGCTCATCATCTCTAATCATCAGAAAACAGCAAATCAAAACCACTCCGAGATATCACCTAACTCCAATGAGATTAGCCAACATCATAAAGTCCCAAAACTGCATATGCTGGTATGGATGTAGAGAAGGGAACACGTCTACACTCCTGGTGGGATTGTAAATTAATATACTTTTTATAAAAAGTATGGAGAATACTTTTTTTTTTTTTTTGAGACAGAGCCTCAAGCTGTTACCTTGGGTAGAGTGCTGTGGTATCATAGCTCACAGCAACCTCCAACTCCTGGGCTCAAGTGATCCTCCTGCCTCCACCTCCCAAGTAGCTGGGACCACAGGCGCCAGCCACAACGCCCAGCTATTTTTTGGTTGCAGCTGTCATTATTGTTTGGCAGACCTGGGCTGGATTCGAACCCGCCAGCTCAGGTGTATGTGGCTGGCGCCTTAGCTGCTTGAGCCACAGGCACCGAGCCAGAGAATTTTTTTTTTTTTTTAATTTTAACTTTATTCAAATTAATTTGAGGGTACAATATTTAGGTTACAATGTTCTCACTTCCAGAGTAAAGTTCCACTTGTAGAAGACCTCCTCACCACGGGGGGGTGCCTATCTATTTTTTTTTTTTTTTTTTTTTTTTTTTTTTTGAGACAAAGGTTCACTTTGTCACCCTTAGTAGAGTGCTGTGGCATTGTAGCTCTCAGTAACCTCAGACTCTTGAGGTTAAGTGATTCTCTTGCCTCAGCCTCTGAGTAGGTGGGACTACAGGCATCTGCCACAAAACCCAGCTATCATTAGAGATGGGGTCTCGTTCTTTGCTCAGGCTGGTCTCAATTCCTGAGCTCAAGCAATCTACCCACCTTGGCCTCCTAGAGTGCTGGGGTTACAGGGATGAGCCACCACACCTGGCTCTGGAGAATTCTTAAATCTCTTAAGTCAACCTTCCATTTGATCCCGCAATTCCATTACTAGATATCTACACAGAAGAACAAAAATCTTTTTACCACAAAGACATCTGCACCAGAATGTTTATTGCAGCTCAATGGCCAAGTCATGAAAGTAACCCAAGTGCCCATCAACCCATAAATGGATTAAGAAACTGTGGCATATGTATACAATGGGGTACTATTCAGCTATAAAAAACATGGAGATGTTACATCTTTTATGTTTACCCGGATGGAGTTGAAACACATTCTTCTTAATAAACTGTCTCTGGAATGGAAAAAAAAAAAACACCCAATGTACTCAATACTAATATGGAACCAATATATAAAAAACAACATGTCTGAATGATAAAACACAAATATAGTCTAATAAGGGGGAAGGGAGAGGAACGAGGTCCATTGGTGGGATCTCATCTAATGTGCACAACGTGAGGGTGGTCAGCATGCCCCTTGGGTGAAGGGCTCAACTACAACTTGAGCTTAACCTTAGAATTGAAAACAATGTAACCTAAAAATTTGTACACTCATATTAATTTGAAAATAATAATTTATACCAGCAATGTAGATATTAAAGAAGATATGAAGCTTATTCAAGTCAAGCCTAAAGATAATTAATTAGTAAATTCAAAACATATTATAGAATAAAAAAAGAAATATCCCCTCTCCCCTTTATCAGGGCAAATTATATCTGCCATGCTTTCCATATACTGCTTAATAAACTCATCATCAATAAATGGTTTTGATTTTTTTCTTTTTGCTATTAAATATGCTACCACGATGGAATGCTTTCACAATGGAATCCATCTGAGTTGTAACTTAAAAATTTTTTTTTGTTCAGAAAAAAAGACTTTTTCAGTTCTGCTATTTTTTACTTAAGATATAATCCTTCATATGCATTGAATCTGGCAGCATGTTTTTGTATATAATGCCTTTTCAAATTATATTCTTGGAAAACTTGCACAAATTCCCTATAAATTAAGCAGAATGCCTTACTATTTGCCTCAACAAGAGTAGTCATCTGTCCACTCTTCTTTGAACAATCTTCCTTTATCCATAATTTTTCTGATTTTTGGATTCTGTTTTCTTTTGAAACATTGTAGAAGCCATGCTGGGATTAAAAAAATAATAGGTAAGGGACTGTATTTACTTTCATTATGAAAATTAACTGACAAGAAAACAGAAAGCAAGGTTTGGACCCTTCCATGCTTCGGTTGCTGTTGCAGAGTGAGGTGGAGGGCCCATTGTAAAGTGCAGAGGACAATGTGGGAGGCAATAAAGAGGTGAAGTACCCTTAATAATCAAATAAGAATGCTTACCTGACTTCTAAGTAACATTAAACATCTAACACTGCAATGGAAGATTGAGTATTATTGATAATAGCTGCCTCACCAAGTCACCACAAATACAAGTAATGTCCAATAGTGTCAATTCAACTGTCTGTGCTAAGAAGATAACACACATGCATACAAATAGTGAAAGCATACTTATGTTTATTTCATGTGACACTACAACATGATGTTGTCATCAACAAAATTCACAGTCAAGAACCACGCGATCAAGTGCTACCAAAACAAATAAAAAAAATCTCATGTTTTAATTTTAAGTAAGTTTATGATTTTGTGCTGGGGCACATTCATAGCCATCCTGGGCCACAGGTTGGACACCTCTGCTCTTGAGATTTTCTAACAAACACACTGGCATAAAATCCAAACTCCTTCCAGGGGGTTAACAAACTCTACACAACCTGGTCTTTGCTTGCTGTGCTCCAACAATTTTAGGAAACCCAGTAGCCATCCCTATTGCCTGGAAATGCCTTCCCCCCAGTCACTTTCAATCCTTTGGATGATTCCTCCAACACTCCATCTCACAAAGGCCTTTCTGACCAAATACACCACAGAAACTACCAAATCACTCTTCATAAGTCAATCTGTTTTAATGAGCTCCATGGCACTTATTATCTGATTTTAATTTCCCTCTCCTCCTACAGGAATAAAGACTCTAGTGAGCAATAAACATGTTTGTCAGGGTCTAGGTACCAGTAGCAGATAATGCCCAGCATTGAATGGACCCTCAATCTTTGATGAATTAATATAACAGAGGCAGTCTGTGCAGTGAATAGGAGTGGAGGCTTTGGAGCCACACTGCCTGGGCTCCTGGCCTGACACCAGCCAGCTATGGTACAGCACATACAGCATAGCTGTGTCATCATCTGTAACAAGGGAGTAAGAATAACATTTACCTCTGAGGTTGTTAAGAGGATTAAATGAGTTAACATGTAGGCAAAACAGAACTGTACCCTGCACGTAGTAAATGCTACCTAAAAATATTAGCTATTATCATTGTCACTTAAAATATATATACACCATTCCCGTTTTCCTCTACATTTATACTGCTGTATTCACTTTATTTACATTTCACAAACTTTTTCCTCTTTATACACCATATTCACCACAGTGTGATTCAATTTATCATTTTACTTTTAGAGTTTTACTTACTTTTTATATTATCTATTTATGCATATTACTACCATACAGCTCTGATTATTTCTCTACGACAGACTGCTGGGAATGAAAATTACTGGACTGGGGGGATGAACCATTTTAAAACTCTTGACTCAGAGAGCTGCCATCCCCACCAGCAGAGGGAAGAGCTCCCATTTCACTGGCCTCACTTGCATGGTTGTGCTTTTCCAGGGTGATAAATTAAATAAACAAATAAACCAACCAACAAACAAATACTGTGATGTAACAGCAAACATAAAAGTATTATACTACTGTTTTAATTTATTTCTAGTAAGGTGCCTATTTGAATATGCTTATTATAAATTCATGTCAACTGTCTTTTACCCTTTATTTTCTATTGGGTGTATTCCTACTTATTTCTAATTTCTATCTTTAAACATTAAAGAGAGTAAGCTTTTGTCTTTTGTTTTAAGGGAAGAAACTAAAGTTTAGAAAAGTTAAGCCATTTATAAAGGTAAAACTAGAACTTGAAGCTCTTGAACTTATTTTGATATGGAACATGTAGAACAAATCAGCATTCAAATGATTTTTTTCCCCACAACCTTCTGGCAGAGGTATCCAACCTTTTTTTTCTTTCCTCCCACATACTGGAAGAATAAGAGCTGTCTAGAGCAACTTATTAACTACACAAACACTAACAAAAGCTGATGAGCAAAAAAAAAAGGTCCATGCATACTTTTCACAATATCTGATACCACAGAAAAGCAAAACAGTCCTCAAATAATCTGCATATGGCCTGCGGTCAGAGGTTGGACATCTCTGAAACCTTTATTTGACTCCATTGCCACTTTTTTGTTGTGTTTTGGTTTGCTCTCAATTAATTTTAATACATACCATCTTAACTTATGAATAATTTTAGATATATGCAGACGCTGCAAAAAA
>CAUYPK010085363.1:0-30915 GCA_963574355.1 Loris lydekkerianus | reverse complement strand
GAAATGTTGGCGTGGATGTGGAGGAAAGGGCACACTTCTACACTGCTGGTGGGAATGCCCACTAATACGTTCCTTCTGGAAGGATGTTTGGAGAATACTTAGAGACCTAAAAATAGACCTGCCATTCGATCCTATAATTCCATTACTAGGTTTATACCCAGAAGACCAAGAGTCACAGTATAACAAAGACATCTGTACCAGAATGTCTATTGCAGCCCAATTTATACTTGCTAAGTCATGGAAGAAGTCCAAGTGCCCATCGACTCACAAATGGACTAGCAAATTGTATACCATGAAATACTATGCATCCTTAAAGAAAGATGGAGACTTTACCTCTTTCATGTTTACATGGATGGAGCTGGAACATATTCTTCTTAGCAAAGTATCTCAGGAATGGAAGAAAAAGTATCCAATGTACTCACCCCTACTATGAAGCTAAATTACAGCTTTCACATGAAGGCTATAACCCAACTATAGCCAACTATAACAAGACTATGGGGAAAGGACCAAGGGAGGGGAAGGGAGGGGGGAGGTTTTGGTGGAGGGAGGGTAATGGGTGGGGCCACACCTATGGTGCATCTTAGAATGGGTACAGGCAAAACCTACTAAATGCAGAATACAAATACCTACATACAGTAACTAAGAAAATGCCAAGAAGGCTACGTTGAACAGTTTGATGAGAATATTTCACATTGTATATGAAACCCGCACACTGTACCCCTTGATTGCACTAATGTACACAGCTATGATTTAACAATAAAAATAGATAAATTTTAAAAAAAGGCCATAATACGATCTCAGGTTTCTTTTACTTAAAAAATCCTCCTTGGAAGAGAAAGCAAATAATCATTCCATAGCTTATTAAAACCCACAAGCTTTTTTTTTTTTTTTTTTTTTTTTTTTAAATAAAAGTTGAAGGATAGTAAAACAGCCCAGATAGAATCTTTGTGTCCTTGAGGCTCTTCTAGAAAATCTCACCATGACGCGCACACATACACACCCTCCCCTTATTTCCATTATCAGGCATTCTCTGAGCTTTGGAGCTAGTGATTTATCTCGATAGGTTTACTGCTTCACTTAGGAGGACTGCTAATCAATCCTTGTCTCCTGTCTCTATTTGTCTATTTATACTATCAAGTCAAGGACATCAGTTGAGATGAACTAGAATCTCTGCAAAAAAAAGGTACAGAATGAGTATCTTCACAGCATCAAACAAGCTAAAGGAAAAATAAACAGAAAAATAATGGGTCTGTCCCAGCACTCAAGATCTTAAACATAGAATAATGCTGCAACAGCGATAAGATCCGAATCACAAGAACTCATGAGAGAAAGATGGACGTCCGTAACACTCACATCCTCTCATGCTTACCTAAAAAGAGTTTAATATTTTCCATCCAATCATGAAAGGAAAAGAGACTCTATTTTCCCTTAAAAAATGCTTGGGGTTTTCATAACATACCAGCTTCTTAAGCAATCTTCCATTTTAACTCTAACTTCCATCTGCAAGTCACCAGAAAAAATTAACTACAGGCAGAATGCATACCTATGTCATTTCAGGGCAAACTGCTCCAATTCAGAGTCAAAAATCAACACTCTAAAATCAGGCAGAAAACACCACGCAGTGTTTTAGCGCCATAAGCAGAAAGAGGCCAACGTTTCTTTGGTAGAAGAAAAGCCCGTGAAATGTTGCTTTGGGTTCTGCCTATAATATTTCATCCTTAAAAAGCAAACAAAAAGGGTAAGTATGAAAGTCCCAGAACTCAACTTGAGAAACTATTAACATGCAGAAGTACTTCTATCACTTGATCTATGATAAAAATTTAAAAAACCAATCTATGCTTTTAATAGTTGTGGATGAAGATTTTCACGGAGGATTTTCACGGAGGATTTTCACGAAGGATTTTCACAGAGGATTTTCACAGAGGATTTTTACAGAGGATAGCAAGAGAGATGACAAAAAATAAAATCAATAGGGTTTGCAGAAGACAATGCCTTTGAGAATATTTTAGGCCGAAAATCATACATATTTAATACAATTTTATGACAATATTGTTCAATCAGCAGAAGGAGGTGGAGGTCAGCTGGTAATTGAACGTGAAGGCAACACCACAGGTGCATTTTTCCTTCCGTCTTCAGTAATTTTACCTCATAAGAAGTCTGAGGAAGGTCTACTTAGAAAGCTGCCCTCATCAAACAAGGAAAGAGCAAGGAAGGCGGACGGCTGCTGCTGTGGAGGCTCACAGTGCAACAGTGCGCACGGCAGGGCATCCCTGGACACGGCCTTTGGTGGGCACAGGGCACGGCCTTTGCTGCCTCTGCCATCTCTCTTGACAATGTCTCCCCGAGTTCTGAGCCCACCTTCACAACTTGGCTTCATTAAGTCCAGCTTTTACTTTTCACTCAATTCCAGTTTCATGTCTTCAGTATAATTCAATCCTTCCCATCTGCTTCACAACTTATGGCAGAATTTAATTACCAATTCACCTTTCCCTACATAGTCAAGCCCCAGAATTGGAGCAAACCCTCCCCACAGTTTCCTGTCACCTGGGTTCTCTTGGAGTGACCCCCAGAGCCTCAGAAGGCCTTGCTCCTCTGCTCACCCTGCCCCAGCTGGATGCCTACTTATGGAACATAACAGGTCTGCTTTGATATTAGAACCTGGCACGGCCTCCTCCTCCCCGCAGGTGCCCACTGTTCCCCTCCAGGAATCTGGATCACAAGATTCTCACTTTTTTCAGACCTTTACTGACAATGCTGCCTTCTCACCCAAGACCACCTGCCTAAAACTGCAAATGCTGCCCGCCCTTAACACTGTCACCTTCTGACTTTTGTTTTCTCTTTAGTGCTTAGCACGCTCCACTATATTTTTAATTTATTTACTGCCTGTCTATCCTCCTCCAATAGAAGGTCAATTAGGGCACAGATTTCTGATTGACATTCCTGCACTTCTTGACCTCTGGTACACAGAACAGCAGGCCCTCCACCTGGTCGGTGACGAGGAGTGCGGGAAGGGAGGTGCCACCCACCTTGAAGGCGGGACGGGCTGTCTCCTCATCCTCCTCGTGTGGACCTCAGTCCCTCGGTTCCTAATGTCTAGTCATTTTCAAACACTGGTCCAGGGAAGGAAGGCTGGGGAGATCCACCCGTCTCCTCTTCCTCTGCCTGCCGAGCTCTGCACCCCAGCTCAGGTGAATTTCCACCGCTGTTGGCTGACTAGTGCCCACACATCCCAGAAAACTGACAGGCACAGGACAGAGATCAGAATCAAGTTGGTCTGTTGGTGCGTTAATTAAATCATAGCCCTGAAGCTGGAATGCCTTCAGAGCCCCGAGAGAAAAAGAATAGTCTGGTTAGATTTCACCACATGGCAACTGCAGTGGTTTTCTTTTTCTGTACAATAAAGTTCCCATAATAGTTCACGCAAGTGTCTATTTTTAAGTTTGCTAATGCCCTCAGTTTGTAGTGTGAGTGAAATATTAACCACGGTTGGAACTGCTGCACAGCTGCTCCTGTATTCTGGATAAAACTTAGACCCCGGCTTTCCTTCACAGCACTAACTGAAACGTGGCTTTTGCAGACAAGCACTGCGTTACCTGACCTTAGCTGTATCTCTTCACAGGACTCTGCTTTTTGGCATTCCTTCAACTGGTGAGCTAACAAGCCTTTCTGTTGTTACTAGATGGAATCTGTTCATTCCTCTGGAAGGGACCCTTCTCCTAGGCGCTCAGAGCTGTGACATCACAGGCCAGCAGGGCTCTAGGCACCTCAGAAACACCAGAGTGCAGAAGCTACTCTCATAAAAAAGTTCTACCATCAATGCAGGCTGTGCGAAGAGGCTAACACAGGAAAACAGAAGACAATTAGAGATCGCCAACGGCTGGGCAGGCTGGGACCAGGCGATCCACTGGGGAGCTGGCAGATTTTTAAACAGAATCCCTTTGAGAGTTGAGAGAGAAAACAACCTCCTGTCCCATGAAAATGCTGCACTCTACAAGCAAACATCACATTCTCAAAGATACAGATACGTGTACATGGACGTACACAGTGCCAAAAATGTACACTCATCTTAAGGTGAAAACTGTATTGAATTTCTAATATTCAAGTCACATTCGACTTCTGTGATTTTACGAGGTGCTCATGTTTTGTTTTTGGTATATATTATTACAATCTTATTGCACTCTTTTTCCTTTCTTTAAATGAGCGTGCTTTTTTCTTTTTTCTTTTTGCATACTCTGTATATTGGAAACTTAGTAGAAGCAAAAGTCACTCTAAAATTGGATGTATATAAATAGGCCCTGTACAGTAACATTTTTCTTATCTAGCACTTAGAGTTCATCTGTACAGCATCATAGCATTTCAGGAAATAATGCACAAGAGAAAAAGGGAGAGGAGTGAGGAAGAGGAGGAGAAAAGGCTGTTCCAGGTCCCGCAGAATTGATGTAAGAACACATTAAGGATGCCGTTAAGATGGGTTGAGTGTACAAAAGCATGTTGCTTTTACTTATAAGGGAACTATACATGTAGGCATACGTTTTTCAAAATTGATACGCGTGAACCAAAGATAAAAGACATCTAATTTTCGTAAATTGTCTGATTTTTTTCATGAGAATTTGCCTCTATGGAGACTTCCAGGAGGAATGCTAGCAAACAGGGAACAACCTGAAACCCAGCACTCAAGGGTCAACCCCTAAAAGATTGTTAATTGTACTGTGGAGGGTACCCTCACCCAGGGCAGGAAGAGCCTGCAAGCTGCTTGGCTTGTCCTTCCAAACCAGTGAAGCAGGACACGGGCAGCCACCTTCATCCAAACTCCCCATTCCAGGTTTCATTTCAAAGTGTGATACTACGCAGCCCATGCTGGAAAAGGTTCCACAAAAATCTGACTCGTGAAGACATAGTCACTGGAGGTTCCTATCTCTCATCTCCAGAATATTTCATCCAAATAAATTGAGCAAGTATTTATGAAGCATCTACTATACATCAGCCATTATGCTAATATTTGGGACTATATTGTGAGTTAAATTGTAAAATATTAAATAGTATTATTTATACTATGAAATAGTAAAATATTACTATTTAACTCACAATTTTATATATATATATATATATATATATATATATATGCGCCTTTGGGAAGCTTACACGCTTACATTCTGGCAGAGGGTGGAGATGCAAAGTGAACATAATAACAGTAGAACAGGAGGTAATTAGTACTCACAGAGGAATTCCACAAACATAATGTAAAGGAAAGACCCCAGACAGCAAATGGGTACGTACTTACTGATTCTATTCATAAAAAGTTCAAAAACAGGCTGAGCACAACGGCTCACTCTTGTAATCCCAGCACTCTGGGAGGCTGAGACAGGTGTATCACTTGAGCTTAGTTCAAACCCAGCCTGAGCAAGAGTGAGACCCGGTTTCCATTAAAATAAGAAAAACTAACTGGGTGTGGGGGAGGGCATCTCAAGTTCCAGCTACTCGGGAGGCCAAGACAGGAGGATCACTGGAGCCCACGAGTTCGAGGTTGCTGTAAGCTATGATGCCGCAGCACTCTACCCAGGGTGACAGAGTGAGACTGCCTTTTCTCTGGTGACAGGGACAGGGCATGGTTTACACTGGGCATGTGGAGTGGTCAGGTACTGGCTGGAAGAGAGAACGAGGGAACATTACAGGGTGTGGAAAAGGCTCTGATTCTTGGCCTTCAGTGTTTTGTATAAATTCATCGAGCTATTTATAACTCATATACTTTTGTATAACTCAACGTATAACTCAAATTTAGTTTTACCAGGAATTTAGATTGTATGAAACAGCTACCTGTTTATGCAGTAACATGGTATTTGTTATCTTTAGCTACATAAATGAAATTAATAGTAAAATACAAAACATATTTAGATGTCACTTTTACAATTATACTTTCCCTTCCCAAAAACAATTTGATTCAAACTCTTCAGATGAGTCCAATCAGCCTTTTTAGGCCCCTCAGCAGTTCTCAGCACACCCACTTTGGGGGAGGGGTGCTCCACCACTGGGCAGCCTGTCCTAAGCCATCAGTATGATGTAGTAAAGATTAGGATGGTTGTGGTTTCCATTTATCCTATAGGTAAATATACATGCTTTCTGTATCTCTAATTTCTGAATATATTGGAGATTTATTGTTTTTTATGCTTGTATTTTACTTCATTTTATGTGAAAAGGCTTGTTTATAAAGACATTTTATATTTGCAATTATGAGGACACGTTCCTGAAATACCTACACTATTTTAAACATCACTTACAGCCTTCAAAAAAGAGAGAGAGAGAGAGATTTTGTCAGGTGCCGTCCGTAATATCTAACCACATCAAACAAGGTCATTTGGGGCCACGGTGCCTCCTTCACAAATGCTCTGCTGTCTGAAATAGAGCAGCCGGGACAGCGCCCAGGAACAGCAGATGTTTTGCACAGACTCCAGTTCGAAACTACCTCTTTCCCAGGGGGTAATTTTGCAGGGCGAAAGAACCTCATCTTACATTCAAGTGTACGTGTTATCACAGAGTGCGAAGAACGCACAGATGCAAAATACTTTCAGGAAACAGAGGGAAAGGCCCCAGTGACTGACGTGAAGTACATTACGAAGAGGGAGGGAAGGTGGAAAAACGGATCCGAGGATGGGAAAAAAAGTGGGTCCAAGGATGGCGCTGATGTATCTGGCTCAGCTGTTGAGGGAGATGTGGCTCAGGTGCTGGTGGGGGGGCGGGGTACAGCATCACATGTGCTGCTATGGACGTTGTTAACAGGGACGTGAAGACAGCACAGAGAAGTGTGAAGAGTAACCAGGACACACCCAGGCAGCTGGAGGGAAGGTCCACTTGCACCCCCAATTCCACGTCCGGGGCCCTGCCCGGAGGACCCTCTGAAATACAGGCCTGCCTGCTCACCACGGCCCTGACCCTTCCTGGCATTTTACTTTCCTCCACAACCAAACTGCTTAACAACTTACATTTACCACTGCAGAAACTTAAAAAGATGTTCCTTAGAGACAGTGGGGACAAAGCCAGTGTGGGGTGGAGGGAGACAGTCACTCCAGATGCCTGAAACCGGCCTCTCCGGTTGGACTGGAGTTCTCAGCGACGTCCTGCCTTCTCCTTTCACTTTTTGGACACTTCAAGCTCTGCTTTGGGATAAAAGTGTAAGTATAATTTTTTTAAGACTTCATTTTCTTTTAGGGCACTTTTAAGTTCACAGCAAAACCAAAAGGAAGGTATGCAAAGGTTTCCCATGTACCACCTATATAATTCCGTCCTCCTACTTGCTACAGAAAAATGAATTATTTTCTGGATGTTAAGAACACACCTGACTCTGACTGAATCACATCTTCTGCACAGACATATTGGGACTTCCTAATGTGGGGTGGGGGCGCATTTTAATCACTTATCCTTGCCCAGTATGGAAAAGCCCTTATGAGTAGAAGGCTGAGATCACTGGGTGGACCTCTCCAAGGTCATCCTTTAAGACACAGTATTTATCAGGCACTGTGAGGTCTAGGGGGATCACAGGAGACTATTGCTGATGTTGTGACTTCTGGGCGATTTGTGAAAGCTTCTTCTGGTGAGGAGACCTCAAGATACCTGCATTACACTGGCCTGCATCATGCAAATAAAATCCTCTGAGGCAGCAAAGGTGAAATCAGCACGGCCCTCACCATAGTCCCCACAGGCCTACCAGCAGTTTGGATGTCACTCGTCCTCTGTTCTTCCATAGGACCCTAAGCCTATCTCTAGCCTTGTATAAACTATGCACAGATCTGTCATTGCTATGGCACGACAGGATTACTGACAAGGAAGTTGGCGTCTTTATCTGTGCAAACTGCATCAATATGGGTACTCACTGAATGTCTGTCAAATAGCTGAATCACACAAATGATTGGGTCCTAGGCATACCCATGCTAGGAACAATCTACTTTTCCTATCAATTATTTCATAAACTTGACATACAAACAGTGTTAATGGTTGCACATCAAGATAGATTTTTAAGAGTTCAGTTATAAGAAACTTTAAATTTGACACATCTAACCTAACACCACTAACAACCTCTAAAGATTCCACGTGGAAGGTGAAGAATCTATGCCCATTGTTTATCCAAGCACATGAGGCTCTTCTTCAAAAGCCACTGTGATCAAGCAATAGTCCAGACCTGTGGGGAGTTCCATGGCTGGATACTAAAAGGAATAAAAAATACATGATGATCTATATCCGCATTCTAAGTAGACTTCTGAGCTTTCTTTTCGATTCCATTCTACAGTTAAAACTCAGATTAGATCTACTGAAAATAATCAAATAGAACTGAGATAGATTACCCCAGAGGCAGAAAAAGAGTAAAAAACAGGGACGGAGGAACAGACAGAAACCGATGGTGCCAACAGATAGTTTAATGAGAACTTTAGGTTGGGGACCTAACACGGCCTGAGAATGCTGAGGGCCTAGCTGGTGACGCTGACCAGTTCACAAAGAAAAAACATCACCTGTCTACACCCTCAGCAAAAAAAAAAAAAAAAAAAAAAAACAAGAAGAAGTAATCAAATTAAGTGGCCAAGGCCCTTCCAATGCTGAAATTTATAACTCTAAATATGCTTTTTTACAGTAAACGAGAGAGTAGCATTGGCAATACATAATTCCTTCCAATTTGGTTTTGAATACTCTTAATGACTTAAAACGAAATAGGAGAAGAAAGTCAGTCTAGCAGAATGTTGGGGAAGGCTCTAATTTTTTGTTTTTTTAAAAAATGGCTCTTGACAAAAGAAAACCATTTCTATTATCTGTCACCTATGATTTTCAATAACGTGGAAGTGACTGTGTATATCTGAGACTCTGTAATTACGGTGTCCCACTGTGGAATTCTCCTTCTCTGTGTGTTTAACTGAAATGCAAACGTGTTATCCTGTCCCGACACTGAATGAACGCTAGTAACAGATGCAGCATGAGCACCTGCTGCCGTAATGGCAAATGGGTCTAACGAGCAGCTTGCTCAGTCTTCTCTGCCTCACGTGATTTCCATTTGCCCTTCCTGTCCTGACTCTTCCCCACACTGGGAAATAACCTGGACGCGGAGGTGAGAATCCTGCTGGGAAGCGTCCCTCCGTGGGGTGACAGAGCTCGGGCACACATCTACCCACACGTCTCTGCAGGCAACATGTCACAGGAGAACAGGTCAAAGGCTGGAAGCCTGGAGATTGGGTTTAATTTTTAATCTGAAAAGTCTTTGATGCCTTATGTTTCATTATCAGTAAAATAAACAAGTTTATCCAGTGGTTTTGAAGTCCTCTTCCTACTCTAACATTCTCTGGTCCTCTAATCTGCTTTTAGCAGGCAAGGATACGGAATCAGACTTGGAAATGGCCTGCATACGCGTTTAACATCTTAGAGAACAACAATGTGTGTAAAGAATACTGCCCCGGCTGGACAGGGTCACTCGGTGGGGATGCTGCCCCAGCTGGACAGGGTCACTCGGTGGGTGGGGATGCTGTCCCGGCTGGACAGGATCACTCGGTGGGGATGCTGCCCTGGCTGGACAGGATCACTTGGTGGGGATGCTGCCCCAGCTGGACAGGGTCACTCGGTGGGTGGGGATACAAATGGGAACAAGAAGAGCAGGGCGGTATCTTTGTATGGGTGTGTGTGTGCAGGGGGGAGGCTTAGTACCTTTTTGTTTTCCTGCAAAGTATCTGAATATGATTAATTTTTTTTATTAAATCATGTGGTATATGTACACCATAGAATATTATGCAGCCTTAAAGAAAGATGAAGACTTTACCTCTTTTATGTTTACATGGATGGAGCTGGAACATATTCTTCTTAGGAAAGTGTCTCAAGAATGGATTAAAATTATTTTGACAGGGCGGTGCCTGTGACTCACTGGGTTGGGCGCCAGCCCCATATACCAAGGGTGGCAGGTTCAAACTCAGCCCTGGCCAAACTGCAACAAAAAAATAGCCGAGCGTTGTGGTGGACGCCTGGAGTCCCAGCTACTCCAGAGGCTGAGGCAAGAGAATCATTCGCCTAAGCCCAGGAGCTGGAGGTTGCTGTGAGCTGTGATGTCACAGCACCCTACTCAGTGCGACCAAGTGAGACTCTGTCTAAAACAAACAAACAAAAAAAAATTATTTTGACAGCTGTAAGTAATTTGGAGCTAGGTGCAAACAGGAAGTTCAGGCCCAGAATAACTGCACTAGGTCCAGAGTCCACTAATTCAATAGCCACAGTAATCTGAACATGAGCGGCTGACGTTTAGTATCATACCACATATTCCTTTTCAAGCAACAACAGTAAAACTAGGTATAGCTGTAGCTTTTAACATAAGACCCATTAACATACTAGACATTTTCCCTTTATTTGATGTTACTTTTTCACCGACAAACTGTCAATCAGAATTTCTTAGGGAGAGCCAGTTTTTCCACTAAAGATTCTGGTTCTATTCTTTATCACCTTGTAGGTAAATCTGTAACTAAGAAGTTAAATATAACTGCAGATGAGTGTTCACACATTCAGGAAAAAAGTGTTCTCTAAAATCAACTGTAGTAGCAATCATGATAAACTAGGCTGCTATAGTCCTTCACGGTTTATATACAAAGGGCTTTTATACCCAATTCACAGTCAATTTGTGGGTGAACAAGTGAAGTGCTAATTAGAAATTACTTCCATCTACTCATTAAAAGATACAGGGACCTTTCTTTAGTCATCAGCTCATCTTACACGTACAGTGTTTAAAAATGCATCAGCTTAAGAAGAATTAAGCTTTTTTGGCGATTGGGTATATGGTCTTGCTCTGTTGTTCTGTGTTTCTGAAGAGTTACCTCCTAAGGAAAGAAATCCACTTAATATGGTAATTTTGTAAGTCATTCAAAAAAACTGTGAGAAGGAAACAGACTATTCTCTTCAAATTTACCTTCAAATCCTCTGTACAATGTAGTCCTTCCCCGAGAAAGTTGCACAGAGAGAGAAAACTAAGACAACAGAACACGTTCTAGTTGCTGTTGGTGCTTGGGTGTTTCATCCTTGCTTTAGAATCTTGAGAACATGCTAGGTAAATGTTCTGTTTAACATTTTAAAGACTACTTTTAGTGAGGGTAATTTAATGGCTAAGTTATTAATTACTCAAGGACACGATAAAAATTACCATACTTACAAGTAACTCATCCCTTCAATACCACATATTTGTGAGTTAAGAATTCTAGCCCTTGATCCAAAGCAATAAACCCAGGAATGCGCTTTAATTATGTATTCCTTTATCTCCTAATTGAATACATAATTAGCAGTAGATACAGGAAGACAAAAACCAGAAGGTGACCAAACACACTAACACACACATAAGGTAAAAAGAATCAAACCCCAGCAAAAACTCCTCTGATTTAAAAGTAGCTGCCAAAGTAATGACAAAACTCAACAAACCATCCCATGCTGAACACAGCAGAGGAACCCAGAGGACACAAGAGAAATAAAATACGGCCAAGACTCAGGAAAAAATTCCTGTAAGGCAAAAAGGGAAAATTCTACATTCCTGATATGCAAATATACATATTTATTTTGTGTTCATCTTTGCTTTCCCAGTTTCCTATATCATAAAGAACACTGAGGAAACCTAACAGGAGCATATTCATATATTTCTTGCCTCATGTTTTACTATGAATCTACAAAAATAATTTTGCAGTTCTTTAACTTTAGAACTAAGAAATCAAAAATGCTACAAGGTGGATTTCTCATTCTGAATTTAAATAAATGTATAAGATATCACCATATATATCTGATCATACTACATTATAGAATTAAAGTAACTTTCACAGGATTTTCCTTACAAGGTTAACAATTAGAAATTAATCTAGGCACAGTAAAACAAATATTGACACTTCAGGGATGCATCCTTCTGCTGGCTTGTATTCCTCCCTGTGACGAAAATAAATGAAAGCAAACCAATAAAAATTTACCATGATAAAAAACACTCACTCAACATCCTTAGTATGAAAATAAAGTGGAGAAAACACATCTCTTAAAATTCGGCTTCTGAATGATTTCATTTTTCAGAGCACGTTTTTGAATTCTGAAAACAGTTATGTGACTTAACTATTTACATGGCAACTTCCTGCAGGTTAAAAAATGTTTTAAAATGTTCTGTTCTTCTAAACGTAAACTAGCACAACATCTATGGGAAACACTATGGAGAGTCCTCAAAGAACAAAAAGTAGACGCACCATTCGGTCCAGTAATCGGGGGCCTGGGTATCTACGGAAAGATATGGAATCAACTTAAGTGCCCGTCAACTGATGAATGGATGAACAAATGTGGTGTGGGGCAGCACCTGTGGCTCAAACGAATAGGGTGCCAGCCCCATATATGGGAGGTGGCAGGTTCAAACCTGGCCCTGGCCAAAAAAAAAAAACTACAAAAAAATGTGGTGCGTGCAGACAGACAGACAGACACAGACCCCCCCCACACACACACCATGAAGTACTACTCAGCCATAAAAAGGAATGAAATGCTGTCTTTTGCAGCAAGTTGTATGGACTGGTGATCATGATCATGTGTGAAGCATCTCAGCAATGGAAAAACAAATACTGCATGTTCTCACTTATAAATAGGAGCCAAACTAGGGGTACATGTGGCCATAAAATACTGTTAACGGACACTTGAAACTAAAAAGGGAGGAGTGTGTGCGGGGGGAATAATAATCTACCCACTGGGCCCATCGTCAACTACGCTGGTGACATGCGCACCAAACACCGTGACTTCAGCCTTATACGACTATCCATGGGACAAAACACATTTATGACCCCTAATCTGCTGAAATAGAAAAATCTTAAATAAAACAAAACAAAATAAAATCTGTTTTTTGTTTTTTCTGTATTCTATATAAAATACTATAAGGTTGGTGAAGTTAAGAACAGGGTTTGCTTTTTTTCGTTGTTAGTGTATAAAGGGAAGTTTTATTTCTATTCACCTATTTTTTCTTAAAATTTCTCTAAAATTTAAAATGGAAATAAGAATACATAAAGCAGAACAACTTGGATAAAAAAGGAACTGTGCACCCATTTGCTTCTGATTCTGTAAATAGAGATTAAACACAAAAATGTTATAGCAGTTTCCCCTGTTGAAATTATAAATGCTTTTTTGGTCTCTTGAAAAGGTTCTCCATTTTTCAAATTTATACACAAACAACTTTTTGAAGTTTAATCATATCAGTTAATTATGCTGATACACATTTCACTAGCTTTATTTTAGACTCAATTTCTAGAAGAAATGAAAGGTCAAAACCTACTGATTAGGCTAGTTCACGGCTGTGCCCACAGGACTGTATACCTTTACTTAATCTTCATGGCTTATCTACATCACCAATACTAGAAGAAAATCAACGTTCCAATGACAAGTCTTACCAATGAAGTAAAGTGATTACTAGTTTAGAACAATCTTCAGTAATATAATCTGAAATACAGATTATACACAATTTAACACAATCGAAGAATTTTATTTAATTGATTTATCTTTCTTTCTCCAGAAAAAGACTGGCACAGAGGTCTCAATAAAAACTCAGATTCAGTGGGCTGATTTGAATGTGGAGACCAGAACTATGTGGGTGGAGAAGGTAGAAGTTGTGTATTTAACATTGGCATGTAAATTCACCAGACTATTTCATTCCCTAACTGTTCCTCTAATTGAGTTTTGCTGCTTTGATGTTCATAGTCTTGGAGCAAAATGAATTAATGGTGGAAACGGCAGACTTTCAAAGAGTATTCCAAAATACACTGCATGAGAGAAATAAAAACACCTGCTAAAAATATCATGTCTTATAATATGCTAAATTTACGTTTCCTTAATGGAGATCTTAAAAGGGGGTCATCAGAGATTTACGTCATCTCTATTTTTATTCACCAAGTTATTACATAAAATCAGTAATCTGGCTTTCAAATATCAAGTTTTTGTATAGAAATATGGTGTCACCTACTCACCATTAACGGGGTAATTGTAACTTTTTTCAGAAGTTGTAATTTAACAACAAATTAAATTACTAACATTTTCAAAATGCCCACCACATGCTGGGCACAGTGTAGGTGCTTTCATTGGACTTGTAACTTCAGAAATCAAGTATAATCTTTGTTTTAACAGGCAAAGGTACCGCCGAGGTGGCTCAGTAGTTTACTCAAGGTCATCCAGATATTTAACATAAGAGTCCAAATTTGAATTCAGATCCGTACTCATTCCAAATTTTGGGACAATACATAGCTTCTTCATCTTCCGAGTTGCAGATTCACTCTGCAGCTTGAGTCCCAAAAGTAATCTTGTGCCTCAGCAAATACCAAGTCATTCAAAGGCAATCTAAAAGAAGGCATATAAAACCCCAAATGAATTATTTTTACTGCTTTAACAATACACTTAAGCACTGCCAGTGTTTTTAAGCCTATGGAAACCACTTACTTTTCCATTAAAAATGTTTTTAAAAAGAGAAAAAAAATTAATTTGGGGGAACCCATCCAGAGGAGGAGGAGGCAGATAGCTTTTTAACTTAAAAGTGAAAGCTTATTAAATGAACACCTTTGTGATTAAAGATCGAACCTATTCTCTGATGTAACTGAAGTCAGAGAGGAATCCCTCAACTTCTATACTTTAATATTTAGTTAACACTTCTCAAAGAACAGACGTTTCTATCCAAATTTGCTATATCTATTCTAAGACCAGTGCTTTCCAGTCAATGGTGAAAGTGCCACCTCCTTCTCCATCCTACAAACCAGAGGCTGGAACGACAAAGGCAAAGTGGACCTACAGAAGGGTCCCTGGGCTAGGTACTGATCACAGCGTCAGCTACGCCTGGGAGGAAGTGGCACAGACTCAAGCAGGACCTGACCAAGGCTTCCGCTCAGGTCGTCAGTGATTCTCCCCTCCTGGCATGCCTGGAGAGAGGAGAGTTGGGCTAAATGAGAGAGAAACGAATTTGAAGTCAGCAGATTTGCATTCAAATTCCTTCTATCTTCATCCTCTTGGATATACAGCCATTCTGAGCCTCATGCTTTTAATCAATAGTGTTAAGCATAAAGGTCTAATTCCACATAAAGTACACAATCGGAACCTGAAGAATTTCAGCTGGATTTAAACAAGGAGAAATAGAACCTTAGCCCTGCTTCTCAGGGCGTGGGTGATGGTGAACAGAAGTGCAACATTCAGAAGAGAGCAACCTGGAGAGAGAAAGCTGGCCGTGGTGGCCGTCCTGACTGGAGGCAGAAACCAGCCCAGGGCAGCACAGCCAGGAAGACGTCCAAACCGAAATGAGATTCCCGGGGCAGACCAGCGGCCCGGCAGGCCGGGAGATGACCCATTTTTGGTTGATGACTAAAAGCGAAAGCCGACTTCACTCATTTGATACCGCATGAGTCACACGGGTGGGCAACCTGAGACAGAATGTGAGGGAGTGGAAAAATGGGAGTAATTAATGGGGGCTGTAGAATTTACTTTAATTAAGAAATTCCTTGCTCTGCATGTTTTGTTAACTTGGAGCATCTACAGCATCTGAGACATCCCTGACAGGATCCCCACGACCTTACTCTCTTCAAAGCTGACATGCCTCTGGCTGAGATCCACTGTTGTCAGCTCTAGGCAGGGAGTGGAATGCCACATAGCAGTTAAGTCCACGGAAGGATACCTAGAGAGTGAGTCTAATTTTATGGCCAGTTTTGAGCTCTGGATTTTCCTTTAGGGCCAAACTCCTAGGATCACTCTGCAGTGAAACTCAACTGGGATCATCCCTCAAGTTGCGCCAGAGATCTCAGGGAGGAAAACGGTCTACAAGGCTGGTGTTCTTGGAGCAGCCCTACACCTAAGGAAATAAACAAGGATGTCCTCTCCAAAGTGGGGTATACCATGGATGCTCCTTACCAAGGCACCCGTCCCCAGGCACCAGCGAAGGAGCATGAGGCCACATCCACCTGGTGGGGCAGGACTGGGAGGACACGGAATGCCAGATAACATTCCCGCCCTTAATTAAGCCCCTTTATGCTTCATACCAACTTTGTAAAGATAGGAGTTCTTTTTAACTGAGGCTTTAAGGACCCAAAACTAAAAGTTGGCAGAGCCATGAGGTATTCTACCTCCAAAGCCAACTATAATATATTGAATAGAGGCAAAAAGTTCAAGAGAAAACTAACTAAAATAATATTTTATTAAGAAAACTTGTTAAAATATAGGTGAGGGCCAGGCACGGTGAGTGCCTCCTACCTGTAATACCAACACTCTGGAAGGCCAAGGCGGGTGGATTGCTTGAGCTCAGGAGTTCAAGACCAGCCTGAATAAGACTGAGATTCTGCTTCTAAAAATAGCCAGATGTTATAGCAGGCACCTGTAGTCCCAGCTACCTGGAGGGCTAGAGCAAGAAGATTGCCTGAGCCCCAAAACTTGAGGTTTCTGTGAGCTATGATGCCACAGCGCTCTTACCGAGGGTGACTAAGACTCTGTCTTAAAAATATGTGTGTGTGTGTGTGTGTGTGTGTGTGTGTGTGTGTGTGTGTGTAGAGAGAGATGTAGAAATGGACCACAAATACTAAAATAAAAACAAAACTTCCCTTAAAACTTAGTTACTTGAGGTCTGGCACGGTGGCTCACCTCTGTACTCCCAGCACTCCAGAAGGCCAAGGAGTTCAGGATTAGTCTGAGCACAAGTCAAACCCCATCTCTACTAAAAATAGAAAAACTTAGCTGGGCATTGTGGCAGGCACCTGTACTCCCAGCTAATCAGGAGGCTGAGGCAGGAGGATCGCTTGAACCCAGGAGCTTGAGGTTGCTGTGAGCTGTGATGACAACACAGCACTGTAGCCAGAACAGAGTGCGACTCGGTCTCAACAAAAAAAAATAAAAAAAAAAAAAAAATCAAAAGAACAAAATGTAATTATTTGACAAGAAGCAACCTTTGACAGGAGACATGTATCCTTAAAATACATAACTCTATCAAGGTTGGGGATTTGGCTTTCAAGTTCACAGCAATATTAGATGGAGTAATTTTAGAGAGAGAGACAGAACAGCTATTATAAGAAGCTGAGAATAGCCAAAAAATACTATAATCTCTACTCAGAGAACTAATTCTAAAGACACAGTATGTTTATTATATTATATATTATTAGAATATTAATAGAATAAAACAATTTTGTTTCAACAAGGCGATCATTAAAAATACATAACTAAATAATTCATCATTTCTACTTATGTCGACCAGGCTTCCTGATTTTTTTGTTTATAAAGTATGGTTCCTTTCCTATATTCTAAGGTTGTTTAAAACATCACAGTATTCCAAGATAAAACAGAGACCTCACTAACCCTGAGACATCCAGAGGGCCTTCCTCTGTGTCCCTTCCCCACGCCTGCCCCGGCCCTGTGACTTTTCCCTGTCACATCTGTTCTCCACAACCTATGGCGCAGTCTGCTACCCCTTACTAAAAGGACTCCCCACGGGTAGGGACCACATTCTTTGTGTTTTTAACTTCAGAGTCTCTGACATCGTGTCTTCTGTAGAAGGTAAATTTAGTAAATATTGTTTAAGGTAATAAAATTTATGTTTACTAAAGTCAATTTTAGAATACAGAGATGCATGCCAAAATATTTCCCCATAAAATGATTAAAATAAAATTTCTAGGGCTTGGAAAGGCAAATCTATCCGTTTACCAAATAATGGATTGTCTAGACATTTCCCACATGGTTCCAAGCTCTAGGACTAGAACTGTGCAAAGGACATGCCAGTTTTCTATACTGAGGTTTCTATAAGCTCAGGGGGGCACACAAGACACACAATAAACAAGGAAATACAAAATGGCATTTCAAAAATTTTACATAGTGGTAAATGCAAATAAGAAAATGATATAAGCAAACAGGGCAGACTTGGGTGGATGGACTATCATTATTTTCTTAGGATACTCCCACATACATGAAGGAAGAGGCACTGTTAGGACGTCTCTAAGTTGTTCAGAGGTAAAAATGCACAGGCTCCTTGAAAGCAACCGTGAAATCTCCATGGATGGCAGAAATGTGGTAGGAACCCCCCTCCACACTGTCCTCGAAGACCTCCAGCTCCTGGTACACACACCCTTGGGTACGTCCCTCCCACACAGAGCGGCAGACAGTCCAGGTGATGTGACATCACCACCAAGATCAGGGTGTAGGAGACTTTGGCTTCTCTGCGGGGCTCCTCCTCTCCTGGACCCCTCGCTCCGTGGCAAGCAGCAGCTGTGCCGGGAAGACACACGGGCATTCTCTGCAGGGGCACATGTGGGGAGAAACTGTGATGTGTGGGTGACAAGGAAAAAGAAACTCATGGATAAGCTTGGAAGTGGATTCCCCCTGAGGACCAGCCCCTGCCGATTACAACCTTGGGAAAGACCCAGGACCAGAACCAACAAGCTAACCTGCTCCTGGATTCCTGACTTTCAGGAAACTGTGAAATCAATGATAGTATGTTCGTTGTTTGAAGTGAAGTTGTTAAGTTTTGAAATAATTTGTTAAACAGGACTAGGTAACTAGTAAACTTTTCAGGAAAAGGTCTACACTGTTGAAATCTGAGCGGAAGCCTGAATAAAAAGGAAGGGTGATGAGCAGAGCTCAGAGAAGAGCATCCCAGACATAAGAACAGCAGGTGTGGAGGCCCCGAAAAAGGTGTGCATCTGGGATGTCCCTGAAACAGCTAACAGGTGTGCGTGTGGGATGTCCCTGAAACAGCTAACAGGCCTAAGTGGCTGGAGCACTGTCAGTTCAGCCAAGTAGCAAGAGAAGAGTTAGCATTTCCCTCAATGACGGAGGGGAAGTAACTTCGCCTAATTAATATTTTACGATGAACAACTTCTGTAAACCGCTGAGCTATGATGTGAGGAGGAAGGGTAACAAGGCAAGAAAATCTCGCAGAAGCTGACTTCACTGGTCCAGTGGCAAAGATGATGGCTATCATTTCTAGGAACTCGGATTAGGGGCTAGAAATAAAAAAAATTACAACTTGGTAAGACTCACAATATGGGTTTTGAAAACAGAGTGAACACAACCATAGAAAAACTGTATCCATGTAGCGTCCATCATGCCGATAGGGTCTGACTGTTGAGTGACCCACGTGACACCAGAACAGAGCTGGACAGGGGAAAATTAGGTATGATCTAGTGAGACATAACTCAAAATTCAACAAGTAATTTATAGGTGTGGTAGTTAGAAATTATACTGTGGAAGCTAAAAAGAAGGAAATATCCCTTTAAAAAAAGAATTAAGCAGTCAGTACAAAAGTTCCTTTTGATGCCTGTTGACGGTGCCAAGAAATGTTAAAATAAGTGTTTAAGTGATGAACTGGCAAAGTTAAAAAAGAATTAATAAAAAAACAGAGATGAGGAATACCAAAAATAAAGTCAGATTTTCTTTCCACATCAACCTATTTCTAAGGGAACAAAGTTAATGACAGAAAGAATTTCTTTGAGCTAAAAAACAAAAACCTACGCTGGTAATTGGCAGACTACTCACTGGTTTCATGGGGCATCTAGAGTTTCACTTACCGGCGCTTAACAAGAATCTACATGTCCCGTTCTGAACGCTTTCTGAGCAGGCGCTGTTCCCAGAAAGCGCAGACACAGTCGCAGTGAGGAAAGCTGCCTCCACCTCCTGCCTCTTCTGTTCCGTACACAAAGACATGTCCAGACCTCTCACAGGGACGCCCACACACGGGTCAAGTCTAGAGTCTGTCAGCGTCCGAGATACGAAGAATCAAGTTTTTAAAAATAAAAATATAAACAAATTGCTACAATGATGTTTTACTACAGAAGGCCAGTGTGAAAGGTTACAAGTCCATACACCTTCCACTTCCACTATAGTCACACACGTACAATCACAGAGACATACGTACAGGTGGAGACCTTAGGCGAATAGAATTAATAAATATGCAACTTGAAAAGTAATAATGTTTAAAGTAATGCTTAAAAATCAGAGAAGCTCTTAAAAAAAACAAAACAAAAACAAAACCAGAAAGCAGAGCCTGGCCTCTATAAATTTTCTACAATCTTTTCACAAGGCCATGGGTACAGGCTGTCATAATAGGTATTAAAATCTTTACGTTTATACTAACAACATAATTTTCTTTTTTTTTTCTGAAAGAATCTGATTGTGCATCACCTTTTTTATACAGCAAAGTATTACATATGTTCCTCATAAGTTTACGTGAAATTTATTAATAAAATCTCCAAGCTTACATCCATGCTCTAATTTGTTCTACCCACATATATTAGTATGTAACAATAAATCCTAAGGCTTAGAATATGTAGTTTTGCAACAAAAATCAGCATATTAAATGTCAAAATACTTTGGTAAAGATGTTCCATTTATTGTATGCCACCTAAAGAAGTCATTCAAACCCGATGGAAAGCCTTTACCAGACTTCATTTACAATCCACTTCCTGACAGCAGCACTTAAATAATCAAATTTACGTCCTACAAGAAAGCTGTGGGCAGGAGGCGCTTCGGGAGAGGTCTGTTGCATGGAAGAACATATTTCCTTATTGCTCTCTGTTTAGCCCATGCAAGGTGCTTGGGCTCTGCCTAGAAATACAGAAGTAGGACTAAATGTATGTTGTCTCACATTAATCTTATTAAAAGTCTGTAGCAGATAACTGTAAAATGTTTATTCCACAGAAGAGGTTTTCTTCTTTTACCTCACACTGTACCTATTTTTAAATTGACTGGGGTAGATGGCTCACCATGCCAAATCCTTCACCCCATTCCAGTTACACACCCGCACCTGCCTGCCTTCTGCACAGCTTATCCTTGTGGGCAGAGCACTCTTCCCCTCCTATTAATGTTTGACCAATGGAATGCGGACAGAGCAACCAAGTGCCACTTCCAAGACGCTAACGGCCACCCTCCTGTGTGCCTGAGATCTACCACCAGCAAAGCATCTGCAGGTAGACAGGATCTTTTCAGCCCAAGCTGCAGAATGTGAGAACACAGAGCCTGTCTAAAACTGACCACAACCTATTATTCAGACCCAGCCATGCTCTGCCCAATGGCCAAGGCACAGGCAAACTACAGAAGTTGTGAACACACCTAGGTTTACTATTCCAAGGATGCCACTGTAAGCTACTGAGATTTTGAAATTGATACACACCAAAAACTAATACATTGACTCTGTATCTTTACATAGCTACTCACATAACATTAGTTGCACCAAACCACACCTTTTTGATTTACCTATCCTAATCATAAACTGGTACCAATCTTCTTTTCTTTTCCTTTTAAGACAGAGTTTCACTTTGTCACCCTCCATAGAGTGCGGTACTGTCACAGCTCACAGCAACCTCAAACTCCTGGGCTCAAGCTATTCTCTTGTCTCAGCCTCCCTAGTAGCTGGGACTACAGGGGCCCGCCACAACACCCAGCTATTTTTAGAGACGAGGTATTGCTCGGGCTCAGGCTGGTCTGAAACCTGTGAGCTCAGGCGATCCACCTGCCTCAGCCTCCCAGAATGCTGGGATTACAGGTGTGGCCCACCGCACCCTACTAGTGATTTTCTTTGGTGGTGTTCTGCTTTAGAAAACAGACTCAGAATTTTGTTTTTAAATAAAGAATTTTTAAAGAACAAAGTTGTCACAGAAAGACATTCATTTTATAACTACAGTCTAATTTCCAGAAATAAACTGTAATATATTCAATGAACTGTATTTAAAGAAACCCAAGTTATAATTTTGTAGCCTCAAATGTTTCTATAATTTACCGAGCAGTCCTCCAAGTCAACCGAAAGAAACACTAAACATCTATCACACTCTAGTTCTTTTTCTTTCTTTCTCTCTTTATTTTTTGCACTTTCTGAGTAGCTTCCCTTCAAAACTTTACAGGTTTAACAGGTATAACAAACTAGTGTTGGGAGGGGGAACAGTATGAATTAGTAAAAATCTTGAATTAAGAAGATGTTGCTGGGCGGCACCTGTGGCTCAGTGAGTAGGGCACTGGCCCCATATACCGAGGGTGGCAGGTTCAAAACCAGCCCCTGCTGAACTGCAGCAAAAAAATAGCTGGGTATTGTGGTGGGCGCCTGTGGTCCCAGCTACTTGGGAGGCTGAGGCAAGAGAATCACCTAAGCCCAAGAGTTGGAGGTTGCTGTGAGCTGTGATGCCCCAGCACTTTACTGAGGGTAACAAAGTGAGATTCTGTCTCTAAAAAAACAAAATTGTACTAAGTACAATTTACCACTTTTGAGTATCAATACATATAGGATGTGCCTGGATTACTAGATAAGAATCTTCTGTAAATTTTTTAGATGGAAGGAGAGCTTTCCTTCTTACATTCCTAAGTAATTTAAAACACTGCTCTTTTAAAAACTTAGGCAGATTTTATTTACTCAAGTATTTTGTTAATTTGTTTCTATCATAATTTGGTGATAAACTTCAGTCTAATGCAAGCAAATTATCACAAATCACAAAAGTAATTTAATGAGATTTTATGGAGAAATTTTATGAATGCTTTTGACCTTTTGGCCATTTATAGATAATAAAATGGCAAATAAATAAAAAAAAAAAAACTATACTGTGAAAACTTAACGTGGACAACAAATTGATGAATGAGACTCAGTGCGGGCTGTTAATCCTTATTTTCATCATCGTTACTCAAGCTGGCACCAGACATTTGTGTCCAGTCCGTGATCTTCCTCTGGAATCCTCAGGGATACTGTGAAGCCTCCCAGCGACAGGCAGCATTTCTAAACTAGGTATGGGTGAATCTGTCTCAGGAAATTAATTTAGCAAAACACCATAGTTCAGTATGTTGTAATTCTATTTTTAAAAATAAACAAAGTGAGTAATTTTTAAAAACAACTCCTTCCTGGTGTACAAACGGAAAAGCATGTCCTGAGTGGGTGTGAGTGCAATTACCGGAGAGCAGAGAAGCCAGCGGGCACCCAGCAGCGTCCCGGGCAGCGTACCTCCTGGCTGACCAACATACCTGTGTTTTGAACGTTTAGGTTGTAGTTGTTTTTATTTGTGGTCACATTTTAATATTTGCGCTGAGAGCAGAGCAGTGTTTACAGATGTATGAGGATGGTAAACAGCCCTAGCAGAGGAGGAATAAGATAATTTTGCCAAAACACTCCAGGGAGTCCTTGAGTTGCATGACATTTTAAAAGGTCTTCAAGCACCTCACAAAGTGAATCCAAAGAACGGGAACATTTGTAGTGGCTGCAGCTGTTATTATCCAAATGTCCGTCAATAGTAGAATGGATCAACTGTGAAAGGCCTACACAGTGGTATGCTGATAGAAATGGGAAACCCGCAACTACACAGGACAGTCTGAATTCTACAATATTAAACAGCAGACGCCAGACGCTTCCATTTACATAAAGTACAAAAACAGGTGAAACTAACCCTGGTGCTTATTCCTAGTAGGTGGGGGACAGTCAGTGAATGAAAGAGGTGCAAAGAAGCTTCTTTAATTTTATTGCTGGTTATACACACAATTTTGAAATTTTATCAAGCAATTTGCTTATAATTTATGTACTTTTATGCGTCTCAAAGTTGAATAAGCTATTAAAAACAATGTATTCCATCTAACTGAATGCTAAGTTTGATTGGACTAGTCATATGCTCAATATTTTATTTTTGACATATGCAAAACATTCTTATCACTTAGATAAATAAAAACAATTTTTAAAAAGTTCTTTTAAATATAAAATATGAGCTCAATACATTAGCTATAAAAATAATTCTTGTCTAGTTTTAAAGCTATAATACGTAATTAATTTTACATCGTATTTTAATATGCTTCTGTTCCACAATGTCATTTTAAATATGTGAAAAATTGTTTCACATAAATACTTCAGAGAAAATTAAATGGTCAATGTCACATAAAGGTAAAAAAGGCAAAGAAAAAAGATAGCCTTTATATTTAAAATTAATCTTTAAAATGCCTTTATTATATTATTGTTGATACTATACAAGACTAAAATTTCCTTTATATAAAATCATTTTTGTATCATATACTATGTAAAAATGAAAAAAAGAGTTTGTGAGATTATGTTATACTGAAACAGTTCCAAGAATGTACCCATTTCAGCAAAGTAGGAAAGTGGGTCACACCTTAATAATGGAGAAAAATTAGTTAGAGCTGTAGAGATCTGCTAACGAATTCCAGACCTGCCAGATATGCAGAAGATGGGGGTGCAGAGACGTCTTCCCAGCAGCCCCCTCTATCTGGACTGGTCAATCCCACCCAGAAATAGCTGGAGAAGGTACAGAGTGACAGTGAGGGACCCTGGGGGTGAGGAGGACAAGTGGGGAAGGAGGCCAGCTTGCAAAGTGGGTGCAGAGGGACGCCATGACCCAGAGCAGAGCCTGCAAATGGAATCCCAAGGGGTTAAGGCCCAGAAAATCTGTTCTACCCACCATAGCCCTTGTGGGGTTGTACTGGGAACCAGCTGGAATTCTGGTGGGCCTATCCCTGGGCTGAGAGTGTGTGTGAACAGGGCAGAACTGGGGACCCACAGGACTGTTGGGGCACGGAAGCAGCCCTGTTGTGGAGGGCTGGCGAGAGCCCAGACTGCTCGGGGGCCCAAGTGCAGAGTGCAGGTGGGTCTAGGGTGGAGCTGGTCAGCAGGAAACCTGGCTGCCTGGGCCTTGCCACTGGGCTTCAGTAAGTCACAGGGAGCAGAGATCGCAGAGGCCAGGCCGAGTCAGCAGACACCCAGGGGGCCCAGCTTGGCAGCTCTGCAGGGAGTGGGCCCAGGCCAGGCTCTGGCTCCACCTCCCCAGTCAAGGGCAGGTGTTTGGGGGCTCAGCCCACAGTGCTGTGGTCCAGTTAGGTAGGGGAGGCGCTGTCTTCCACACAGACCACCTTTTAGTCACCATTTGGATCACTGAGGCACGTCTCCCACCTCAAAAAAAAAAAAAAAAGTCATAGAGCACCATGACTGGCCAAGAAAGTGGGTAATGATGTCCAGGGTACCCTCCAGGAACGCACCCCCTACCCCCACCTTCAACCCTGGTGCCACCAACAAGCCCAGAATAAAACAAGAAAACCAGACCCAATCTCTACGGCAACCAACTGAGAGGCTGTGGGGTTTTCTCCTAATACTGGGACACCACCTAGTACTCCCACTTGGCTTTTTTTAATTCTTAGATACCCAAATTCATAGTATTTACAATTACATTTTTTTTTCTTTTTTCCCTACCTCTTACATAGCACCAAAGAGGACTATATTAATCTCAGCTATACATCCATTTCTTTTTTATCTTTCTTTAATTTTTACCTTATTATTTTCTTTTTATTGGTTTTTCCTTCTCTCTTGTTTTTCTCCTTTCTTCCCTCTTCCGAAGGAGCTACTTCAACCTCAAAGAACAGAAACAAAGAAGATCAAAGGGAACAAGAAAGTGAGAGACGTGGGGAAGGAAATAAATAAGAAGAAACCCCATGAGGAGGACTCAAGTTACACAAGTCAAAGCTCAACACAGTTAAAAGAACAGAAATTATACCTTGTATCTTTACAGACCACAAAACAATAAAAGTAGAACTCAACTCCAACAAAAATACACATCCTCATACAGAGTCATGGAAACTAAACCACCTTTTGCTGAACTATAGCTGAGTTAAGGAGGAAATAAAGAAGGAAATCATTAGAGTTTTTGAACAAAACGACAATGAATCCACAGCTGCCAAAACCTGTGGGATACTGCAAACACAGTCCTAAAAAGGAAATCTATCATATTAAATGCCAACATCCAGAAATCTGAAAGAACACAAATCTACAATCTAATGAATCATCTCGAAAAAAGAAAGAATGGAAAGGGAAGAGCAATCTAATCCCACATTTGGAAATAACTAAAAGTTAGATCAGAACTAAATAAAAGGGAGAACAAAAGGACCATTCCAAAGGTTAACAAAAAATTAGTTGGTTCTTTGAAAAGATAAAAATCAATAAACACTTGGACAGACTAACTAGAAATAGAAAACTAAGATCTCTAACAAGCTCGATCAGAAAAGACAGAGGAGAAATAACTACAAGTAACACAGAGATACAAAAGATAATCACTAAGTACTATGAAAAAACTCTATGCCTAGAAATTTTTAAATGTGGAGGAAATGAACCAACACTTGGAATCATACCACTTCTCTAGCTCAGAAAAAGAAGAAATAGGACCCTTGAACAGACCAATATCAACCATCAAAACTGCAACAACAATAAATAAGTTTCCAAGAATAAAAGTCCTGGACCAAATGGTTTCGCACCAGAATTCCACCAAAATTTCAAGAGCTCACATCTATGTTGTAAAACCTATTCCAAAACCTGGAGATGGAAGCAAGCCTCCCCAGCTCCTTCTACAAAACAAATATCACCCTGATACCAAAACCAGGAAAGGACTCAACAACAACAAAAAACTACAGACCAATTTCACTAATAAATATTGACACAGCAATACTCAATAAAATCTGAGCAAACAGAGTTCAGCTACACATCAAAAAATAAAATATCACAGCCAATTGGGCTTCATCCCAGGGATGCAAGGCCAGTTCACCACAGCACATCCATAAACATAACCCACCACATAAACAGAAATAAAAACAAAGACCCTATGATCCTCTTGGTCAATGCAGAAAAAGCATTTGACAAAATTCAGCATCCTTGTTTGGCAAGAACACATAAGAAAATAACTGGCAGTCCCACCAACAATGTAAACTTGTTCTCTCCTCTCTACATCCACACCAGCATCTGCAGTTTTGAGACTTTGGGACGTGGGCCATTCCCACTGGAATTAGATGGTATCTCAGGGTGGTTTTGATTTGCATTTCTCTAATAATTAGGGACGCTGAGCATTTTTTCATGTTTGTTAGCCATCTGTCTTCTTTAGAGAAGGTTCTCTTCATCTCTCTTGCCCAGTGATATAAGGAATTGTTGGCTCTTTTTGTATTTAATTTGAATTCTCTGTAGATCCTAGTTACCAAGCTTTTGTCCAATTCAAAATATTCAAATCTCCTTTGCCATTGTGTAGGTTGTCTATTTGCTTTGGTTGTTATCTCCTTAGCAGTACAGAAGCTTTTGAGTTTAATTACGTCCCACTTGTTTATTGTGATCGTTGTTGCAACTGCCACGGAAGTCTTCCTCATAAAGTCCTTTCCCAAGCTGATTTTACACTGCTGCTGGGACGGCACACTAATACAACCTTTCTGGAAAGAAGAATGGATGGAGAACCTTCAAAGAACTCAAGCTAGACCTCCCACTTGATCCTGCGATCCCATTACTGGGCATCTACCCAAAAGAAAAAAAACCACAGAGTCACTTGCACTAGACTGTTTACTGCAGCTCAATTTACAATCGCCAAAATGTGAGAACAGCCTAAGTGCCCATCAACCCAGGAATGGATTAACAAGCTGTGGTGTATGTACACCATGGAATACTATTCACCCACTAAAAAGATGGAGACTTTACATCTTTTGTATTAACCTGGATAGATGTGGAACACATTATTCTTAGTAAAGCATCACAAAAATGGAAAAGCATGAATCCTATGTACTGAATTCTGATGTGAGAACAATTAATGACCTAGTACACGGTGGGGGTTGGGGGATGGGGAGAGTTGAGAAAGGGAAGGAGGGAGGGGGTGAGGAAATATGGGGTCTGACACACCTTTTGGGGGCAGGACACAATTATAAGAGGGTCCTTTTCTAACAAATGCAATCAATGTAACCTGTTCTTTGTACCCTCAATGAATCTCCAACAATAAAAATAAAAGAAAGAAGTGCAGCGCCTGTGGCTCAGTGAGTAGGGTGCCAGCCCCATATACCGAGGGTGGCCGGTTCGAACCTGGCCCTGGCCAAACTGCAACAAAAAAATAGCTGGGCATTAGTCCCAGCTACTTGGGAGGCTGAGGCAAGAGAATTGCCTAAGCCCAAGAGCTGGAGGTTGCTGTGAGCTGTGACGCCACAGCACTGTACCAAGGGCAACAAAGTGAGACTCTGTCTCTAAAAAAAAAAAAAAAGAAAGAAAGAGAGAGAGAGAGAGAAAGAAAGAAAGAAAGAAAAACAGGAATACATAAGGCATTTCTTACATTCTTAGAAGTCACCTATGACAAATCCACAGCCAATATCACATTGAATGGAGCAAAACTGAAAGCATTTTCACTTAGAACTGAAACCAGACCCATTTCTTTCTCCTGCACTCTTTCCAAGAATCTTAATGGTTTCATGTCTTAGGTTTAAGTCTTTTATCCAGTGAGAGTCAATTTTGGTTAGAGGTAAAAGGTGTGGGTCCAGTTTCAGTCTTCTACAAGTCGCCAGCCAATTCACCCAGCACCATTTGTTACATAGGGAGTCTTTCCCCCAGTTTAAGTTTTTGATAGGCTTATCGAAGATCAAATGATAAGTGTCTGGGTTCATCTCTTGGTTCTCAATTCTGTTCCATATATCTACTTCCCTATTTTTGTGCCAATACCGTGCTGTTTTGATCACTATAGATATAGTATAGTCGGAAGTCTGGTAGCATGATTCCACCTGATTTGTTCTTATTTCTGAGTAATGTCTTGTCTATTCAAGATTTTTTATGTTTCCATATAAAATGAAGTACTAGTTTTAAGACATGAAACCATAAAGATTCTTGGAAAGAGAGGCAGGAGAGACACTTGAAGAAATGGGCCTGGGAGAAAACCCGTGCAACTGAAGCAACACCAAAAATACATTACTGGGATCTGATCAAACTAAAAAGCTTCTGTACTGCCAAGAACACAATAAGTAAAGCAAGTAGACTATTCTCAGACTGTGAGAGGATATTTGCAGGTTAAGTTTCTGACAAAGGTCTGATAACCAGAATCCACAAAGAACCCAAACCTTTTAATAAGAAAACAACAAGTGATCCCATTTCACTATGGGCAAGAGACCTGAACAGAAGCTTCTCCAAAGAAGGCAGGCACATGGTCTACAGACACATGAAAAAATGCTCGTCATCTTCAATCAGAGAAATGCAAATCAAAACCACTTTGAGATACCTTCTAACTCCAGGAAGAGTAGCCCACATAACAAAATCCCAAACTACAGATGTTGGCATGGATGTGGAGAAAAGGGAACACTTCTGCACTGCTGGTGGGAATGCAAGCTAGTATGTTCCTTTTGGAAAGAAGTTTGGAGAATACTCAGGGATCTAAATATTGACCTTCCGTTGATCCTGCAATTCCTCTACTAGGAATATATCCAAAAGACCAAAAATCACTTGGCAAAAAAGATATTTGCACCAGATTATTCATTGCAGCTCAATTTGTAATAGCCAAGTCATGGAAGAAGCCCAAGTGCCCATCGATCCATGAATGGATTAATAAATTGTGGAATACGTATACCTTGGAATATTATGCAGTCCTAAAAAAAAAAAGATGGAGATTTTACCTCTTTTATGTTTACATGGAGGGACCTAGAACTTATTCTCCTGAGTAAAGTATCTCAAAAATGGAGGACAAAGTATCCAATGTATTCAGTTCTTCTATGAAACCTACTTATATTTACTCACACTTTGTTATGAAAGATAGAACACAGCTACAGCCCAGGATGAAGGAGAGAAATGGAGTGGGAAGGGAAGGGAGGGGGAGGTTTGACAGAGGGAGGGTAAAAGGTGGGACCACACCTAGGGAGCATATTGCAAGGGTACAAGTCAAATCTGTCAAGTGTAGAACATAAATGTCTTAACACAATAATCAAGTAAATGAGGTGAAAGCTATGTTGATTGGTTTGATGTAACAATGTCAGATTGTATAAAAAAAAATCAACACATTTTACCCCACATATGCATAATGTATTCATGATCCATGTGTATTCGACTTAAAAAAAAAAAAAAAGAACTGAAACCAGACTGTTACCACTACAATTCAACACAGTGCTGGAAGTCCTAACCAATGAAGAGAAGGATCAGTGAATGAGCACAGGGGAGTCAAACTATCACTCTTTGCTGATGATATAATCTTATATGTAGAAAACCCAAGGATTCAACTGGGAGACCCCTTGAAATGATCAAGAATTAGCATACGTCTCAGGATATAAAGTCAATGTTCACAAAATCAGTAGCCTTCATATACACTAACAAGAGGCAAGCTGAGAATCCAATCAGAGATCCAATCCCTTCAGTACCTTCCAAGGTATTTCGTCAAAGAAAATAAAATACCTTGGAATATACTTAACAAAGGATATGAAGGATCTCTACAGAGAGAAGTCTGAAATAGCAGAGGGTGTAAACAAAGGGAAGGACACGCCATGCTAATCACTGGGAAGAATCAACATCATTGAAACGTCTATAACACACAGAGAAATCTGCAGATTTAATGCAATTCCCATTAAAATACAAATGCCATACTTCTAAGAACTTGAAAAAGCACTCTGTCATTTCATAGGAAACTAGGGAAAAAAAAAAAAAAAAGACAAATAGTCAAGGCAATTCTTCAAAATAAGAACAAAGCTGGGGGGGGGGGGGTGTCACGCCACCAGATACCAGGTTATACAACAAGTCTACAGTGATCCAAAGAGTATGATATTGGCGTAAAAATGGACACACGTATCTACAAAACATAACTGTGGACCCAGAAATGAAAGCAGCCTCATATCCCCTCCTGATTGTCAGTAAACCAAACAAAAGCATTTGCTGGGGGAAAAGGATCCCTATTTAATAAATGGTGCTAGGAGAACTGGTTAGCCACATGTAAAAGACTGAAACTGGACCCACACCTCTCACCACTTACAAAAATTAACACACATTCTTGAGATACTTTACAGTTCCATCCATGTAAACATGAAAGAGGTAAAGTCTCCATCTTTCTTTAAGGCTGCATAATATTCCATGGTGTACATATACCACAATTTATTAATCCATTCGTGGATCGATGGGCACTTGGGCTCTTTCCATGACTTAGCAATTATGAATTGGGCTGCAATAAACATTCTGGT
>CAUYPK010085361.1:0-10549 GCA_963574355.1 Loris lydekkerianus | reverse complement strand
CAGGTGCCAGTGTCTCTGCCTGTGACCCAGTGAAGCCAGAGCGCACTGTGGAGAAAATGGAAAGGCACCATCTCTGAAAGTGGACACCAGTCTGTTACATCTGAATGTGACCGAGCTACAGTGATGTGGGGGAAGGAGCAGCGATTTTCGGATTGTTGTAGTTTGATTCAAATGGTGAATCTGTCCACACTTTATGACTCCCAAATCAAGTAAGCCACCTACTGTTCATGTTTGTAACAATTTATTAGCACTACTGAGGAACACAAGTATCTGCTCAAATAACTTTTCTAACCATTTTCAATCTTTCTATTGGTTTTGTTTTTATTTTTTATTATTGATGACATGTTCAGTCATCAAATGCATTATTTTAAAGGTACCACACATGTAAACCACTACATATCCTTTGATACATATGCCTGCTTTGGTATATCCTCAGATTGATTGGGATTTTTATTGAATAAAGGACTCTTAAATTTCAGTGCATTGTAGGATTTCATGTTCTTTTAAATATGGCTTGAGATTTTACTATGAATTTGTAACATTTCTATCAAAATTAGCTGTTTTTTACCTTTGCTGTGAACTTGAATTTATTGTATGAAATGAGTTAGGAGCCATTTAAGAAAATGACCTATCTGAAAATTCATAAACTTAAATAAAATCATGCTTAAATGGTTGATAAATTAATTGCTTTTGTAGTTTGGCACTCTTCACCTAACAGATGATGTAATTCTTTAAATTTTTGTAATCTTAAAATTTTTAAATATTTATATTTCTAAGTGTAAATTACATCTTGACCCTTTAAGGGTTATTAGATTTTGAGAGACATTGTTAATTATGGGGGGAAATGGCAGTGTGCTGTTTCTGGCTGGGACCGGGTTTGAACCTGCCACCTCTGGTATATGGGGCCAGCACCCTACTCCTTTAGCCACAGGCGCTGCCCGGAAATGGCAGTGTGAAAGACTTGAACCCTAATTAATAAATTCTGTTGAGTGCATAAACTGTATGATTCTTTCATGACTTAATTTGAAAGTAGGTGTGTGTTTCCATCTGGCAGGGTGCCAGCTGAGTTTCAGTTGGGGAATGGCCTTTTCTATGGGTTCTATACTACGTTTGGTGACTGAGATAGGCCTAGATATTAAGAGTTAATGATTTTTTAAAAATTAGTGAACGTAACCAACTATATTTCATTTGTTTGTTTGTTTGTTTTTTTTGTAGAGACAGAGTCTCACTTTATGGCCCTTTGGTAGAGTGCCGTGGCGTTACACAGCTCACAGCAACCTCCAGCTCCTGGGCTTAAGCAATTCTTTTGCCTCAGCCTCCCGAGTAGCTGGGATTACAGGCGCCCACCACAACGCCCGGGTATTTTTTTGTTGTTGTTGTTGCAGTTTGGCCGGGTCTGGGTTTGAACCCGCCACCCTCGGCATATGAGGCCAGCGCCCTACTCACTGAGCCACAGGTGCCGCCCAACCAACTATATTTCAAATTCAATATGTTTCCAAATATATTCTTCCTAGAGCTTTATTAATAGGTTATATTTTTGAATTACTAAAAAGTTACTGGCCTTGTAAGTCCAACTAAATAAAGATTTATATAATGGCATAATTAATTTTTTAAGACTAATTTTAAAATTCCCTGGAAATTTTTTGCTAGCAATGATTTATGCTAGCAATGAATTATTGTTCTTGACATAGTCTCAATGTATTCTTGCTACCTTGAGAAGTATATTGCTTTGAGATCCTAGAATAGGATAATTGTGACACTGGGCATATTACACAAACAGGGGTAATGAAAATATTGTCACTTTCTCAAGATGTGACATTCTAAGTAATTTATTAAAAATTCAATTTTCCCCTTCTAGCTTAAAAAACTGGGAGCACAATTTTCCCTGGGTACCCTTAAATAGAATTATCAGAGACTAATAGAAGACCGAAATTTTATATGCGTTTAAGGTACAGATGAGTGGGGGGAAATGGTCTTGGTGTTTATTGCATTCTCAAAGTTTTTCTTTTTGAAAATTACCAGTAACTTTACAGTGACTCCGTCCAATAGGACATTCTTCAATGTCCTATGCCTGTGCTATTCAATATGTAGTTACATAGCTACATGTGGCTCTTAGGTGTTTGAAATGTGGAACTGAATTTTTAATTTCATTAAGCTTTAGTTAATATACATGACTACATGTGACTAATGTATTGGACAATGAACTCTTGAGCAAGATCCATCGTAATTGCTCCTATCTATCATGACTTGATAAAACATTTATCTTTCAAAGACCTAGCAGTTAGACGCAAAGGGTAAATTTAAAATTCTGAGTTATATGTGAAAAATCAGATTATAGGGGCTCTTTAACGTATAGTGGTTAAAACACCACCACAATAAAAATCCTTTCCTGGAGCCTACTTTATGCCAGAGTCCCCTTGGGTTTTTATGTAAGTTGAGAACATAGGAAAAAGTTGTGTTTCCCTTGTTTTGATTGCAGTTTATTCTCATTTGTTTCTTTTTAATTTTTTTCTAATTTCAGATTAATATGAGAGTACCTACAATTAGAGTACATTACCTCTCATTTGTTTTTTTCTATTTTCCTTACTACATTCCAGAGCCCAGATGAGTTTTTAGAATGTAGCTTCTAACACATGTTATAATTGCAATGAGTGAAGGTTGAAATGTCTAGAAACCACAGATAATTTTAGATGAAATCCTCATCTGAATTAGCAGCTCTTATATACAAAATGGATGTTTGATTTCTCTGGCTCTTGAATAGACTTTAGGGAGTATCTTCTACCACCCAAAAGGCTACCTGACTAGGAACCATGTTTAAAATACTAATCAATATCATTTTGAGACTTAGAAAAGGCAAAACACAGACATGTAACACTAATATTTGGAGATTTCCCAAGCCTAGGATTAGTCAGTCATTGTACAGCTGAAGAAATCAGATCTTGGGAGTTTAAACAGCTTTACCAAGGCCTAACAATGTTTGGGGAATGATGATTTCACTGTGACTTTTAATTTATTTCCTTTTTTTTTTTTTTTTTTTTGAGGGCAGGGTGGGGGGTCTCATTCTGTTACCCAGGCTAGAGTGCGGTGCTCACTGCAACCTGAAATTTACGGGCTCAAGCAATCCTCCTGCCTCAGTCTCCCAAGTAGTCTAGACTATAGGTGCAGACCACTTACATCTGGCTAATTTTTCTATTTTTTGTAGAGACAGGCTCTTGCTTTCACTCGGGCTGGTCTTCAACTCCTGACCACAACCAATTTTCCAGCTTCAGCCTCCCAAAATGCTAGGATTATAGGCATGAACCACCTTCACTGTGAATTCTTAAATTTTTATAGCAGTTTTAAACAAGATGTATATGTACATATGAACATGATGTTTATGTGTATTATATGTATTTAGAAGTAAATATGCAGACACAATATGATCTTACAAAGAGTTTATTATAAAAATCACACATCTTTTGAACAATGGACACAGCACCTCGTATCTTTGCGGATGGGTTAACTCTGTCTCTTGATGCATGTACCAGGACTCCCACTCCACATATGGGGGCTTATCTTAGTGTAGGCTTATTTTTAATGACAGAAAATTTGTAATTGGAAATTAATACATGCTTCTATTTCTAAGGACAAGACCTTTGCCAAATAGAAAAGACACTCTTTAATTTCACAAAAGTTATAAATTTCAAATCATGAATTTCGCACCAAGAGGGAATCAGAGTTAATACTAATAGGAAAAATATTTTTCTAAAAGAACAAATCTCTTGGAGGGTAGTAATAGGCTTAAGTAAATTACTAGATTGGCTAATTATGTAATTACCTATGAGATTTTCATATAATGTTTGCCATTTATTTAGGTGGGTTAAGGTAGTCAATAGGCTTATGATTACCCTCTCGGGCAACTCCAAAACAAGCCAAGGTTACTGCTACGGCTGTGTTCACTGTTGAAGTTACTTCTTCTGGTGTCTTCCCCAGAGATGGGTTCACTTCCATTATATCTAATCCTGAGAGTAGCCCTACAACAACAAATAGTAATAATGTCATTTATAAAATAATCACCATTTTAAAATCAGTGCAGTCTGACTAAGGAGATGGTCTACTGACAAACAGGTAGTGAGCAATGAAAAACACATTATTACATCATGTGGCTGATGGGTATTCTGGAAGTGTCAGTTGGGGCTTGGTTTTCAAGTGAAGACGGTATAAACTTTGCTCAAGTATATACTTTATTCCCTCAGATTTTTCACCTACCTGTTTTGTAAATTTCTTCTGTGATATAGAGACCTTCTCTGTAAGACAGACCTCCCAGGACCGGTGTGCCAGTAGCTGGTGTAAAAAACGGGTCCAGTCCATCAACGTCAAAACTCAGATGAATTGGTCTTTTCTTTCTTTAAAGAAGTGGGAAGGATTTCAGTTTAAAGTTCGTGGTTTAATATCTACTGAATAAATATAGCTCTTAGTCTGCTTTATAAAAAAGTAACAGTGATGCTACTTAAATTTATAACCTACATTAGTTGGTATCAGTAGCACATCTTGATGTTTTACACACACACACAGGCATCATACCTGCCTAGTAGGTAGCTGAGTGTTTCCTCCATCACCTTGCCAATTCCCAGTTTATCCACTTCAGTCATTGAAAAGTATTTGATACCTAGAGTTTTCACAATGTAGCTATGAAAGAAGAGACATTAAGATAATATGCAATTACTACAATGAAGCTGAGTACACTGCCTATTTCCTTTCAAAGACAAAATAAGGCTGGGTGCGGTGGCTCATGCCGGTAATCCTAGCACTTTGGGAGGCCATGGTGGCTGGATTGCCTGAGCCCATGGGTTCAAGACCAGCCTGAGCAAGAGAAAGACCCCATCTCTAAAAAATAGCCAGGGGTGGTGCCTGTGGCTCAGTGAGTAGGGCGCCGGTCCCATATGCCGAGGGTGGTGGGTTCAAACCCAGGCCCAGCCAAGCTGCAACAACAACAACAAAAAAATAGCCCGGCATTGTGGTGGGCGCCTGTAGTCCCAGCTACTCAGGAGGCTGAGGCAAGAGAATCGCCTAAGCCCAAGAGCTGGAGGTTGCTGTGAGATGTCACGCCATGGCACTCTACCAAAGGGCCATAAAGTGAGACTCTGTCTCTATAAAAAAATAAAAATAAAAAATAGCCAGGTGTTATGGCAGGCGCCTGTAGTCCCAGCTACTCAGGAGGCTGAGGCAAGAGAATCACTTGAGCCCAAGAGTTTGAGGTTGCTGTGGGCTGTGATGGCACAGCACTCTACCAAGGGTGACAAAATGAGACACTCAAAAAAAAGAAAAGATCAATGTAAAATATACATTGTGAACACTGTGAATAAATAGCTTATGTATGTATATCTCAATCTAGTTTTATTTGTATTTATTTTTAATAGCCAGTCAATTGAGATGTAATTGCCTGAATGCATGCATATGTATGTATGTGTATGTAAATATTTGTGTAGGGGTTATTGCCTTGCTGTATAAAATAATTTTCTTTTGTAGGTTTGGTCAGTAAAGTACCCTTGCACAAAGAAGGACAAAAATGAAGGTAAATCACATCAAAGAATAAACTTACTGTTCCCCAGGGTCCACATCTCTCAAGCCAATGTACACAATATCCTTGGCAGATATGCAGGGAGTCACCCAGGAGAATCCTGGCAATTCAGGGATCTGAAATCGCAGCATTTCCATTTCATTACACGCATATGTGTGTCTCTAGCAAATGCTACATTTACCTCTTACCCTGCTTTATAAAAAGTAACAGTTAAGTAACAGTTAAGGACACTTGCTGGATTGCTTATATCTTCTACTTAGAATATACATTTAGAGAAAATCATTTAAAATAATACAAATTAAGAAGGAGTTGCCTGCTTCCCCTTTGCTGAACTGGCCTCACCAAAGGCCAGCCCTACCCTGAACCACTGACACTCTCCTACTCTGTGCCCTGTTGCTGCTGGGCGCCCCTTTCCCAGGACTTTTCTATGGAGAAATGAGTGTGCTACAACTTTGGTGGCTTCCTTCTTTACCTCCCTTTCTTCACAAGGCCTAGAGGATGGCCTAGAGCAGCCAAGAGACTCTTTTGACCGGGTCCTTGATCACTCTTCATAATATGATACCTGCTTTGTCCCAAAGCCAAGCTTCGTTGTTCCCATGTACTAGCTAAACACTTTGCAAGTTTATAAACCCATCACTTAGTCATTAGTTTAAAAAATGTTACTTCTGAGGAGCATTTACTTTGAGCCCCTTGCATTATCATATAAACCAACCTACTACAACCGTATCAACAAAAAATATTTTACTGAAAATTTATATCTTTTAGTAAAGAAATTTTTAAGGAGCAAAGAGATCCTTCTTTCTCTTGTGGCTTAGATAGGCACTTCTTCCAGTAAATATTTTAAATAATAAGCCATTTTAAACACATTTTAAAAGTCCATTTTTTAAAATGCTCTGTAATGTAAAGAAACATTTTATAAGAATGTAAGATTTGGCATATGATCTTGCGCAAGTTGGTTAACTCCTCAGCCTCTGCTGACTTGTTTATAAAAAATTACTCTCTGCCCTGCCTACTAAAAACAGTAGTTTAAAAATCAAAAGGAAAGATAGACATGAATTCAGTTGGCAGTCTATCAGAATATATTCGCTTTCATTAATCAACCCTTTCCTTACCAGCAACAGAGAAAAGGGTTTGTGATTACACCAAGAATATGATGACACAGAGGTTATTACTTCCAGAACTTCCGCCTCCTGAAATGCTAGTAAAGAGGATTCTTTCATGATAGAACAGCCTTTTACCTTTCCTTTTAGTTCCTTCAGGAGGAAAGACACAGGCTGTCCATGCAAGTTCCCACTCGTGGTCGTCAGTGGAGTGTTGATGTCAGTGTGAGCGTCCACCCAAATGACCCCGAGATCCGGGTGGACCCTGGCGTGGCCGGAGATGCTTCCAATCGCCAGACTTTGGAGAAAAACATTTTATGTAAACATTAGGTTTGCAATGTGATTACATACATACTAACTCAATGCTCCCACTTGGTTTTTCTTCATGTGACTGTGGCTGATATTTCTAGTGGGTTTAAATTAGAGATGACAAACATAACAAAAAATAGCTCACACTTAATATTTACAAACAAGTTATATTTCTATCCACAGCATTACTAAAAATATGGTGTATTTTCAAAAGACATCTTGTAATAAAATGACAATTTGTAGCTTATCTAAAAAATTAACTAGTGTAAAAAACCCCGCCACACCGGAAATTCCTTAGCACAACACACTGTTTAATTCTCACAGTTAAATATGGAGCATTTGCTACACGCTTATCTCTCTTGATAAATTCTTAGTTCTCCCAAGTGAATTATGACGGCATCTTTCCATTTTTGTCGGAATCCAGCCCTTTTATAATTGATGAGCATCGCTCAGAAGTTCTACGTCCCCTTCAGCCAGCATATCCATGTGGGCATCACTCTGTTCAACGCTCAGACCCTCTGCAACACTTTCTACCCTCCTGCCAGGCACATAGGACCCCAGGAACCTACAAATTCATCCCAAGAACTCTGAGCTCCAGCCATTTTGCCTAAATAGAAGAGCTAAGTAACATGCTGCACAAAGATAAAGGATTAGGATTCACTATACACTTCTCCCACTTGGGGACGTTCACGTATTTTCAGAGAATTATGAACTTCCAGACTCTCAAAATGGAAACAGCCCTGCCTGATGTTCAGGTGTTGGTTATTCAGCCTGATGTTTGTTTTCCCTTCAGGTTCTTATCATTTCGCCATTTGCCACTTTTAAAATTTCTACTTACAAAATTTCCACTTATAAAAGAAAGTGCACCCTACTTTCTTGATGGCAGTTTTGTTACAGAAGCTCCAGTGACCCTTGGCTTAGGAGGAGGGAACCCAGGGGGCCTGAAGTGATGGGCTCTGAGACAGCCACACAAGTGTATCAACATTTTAATCCCATCAGGACTCTTCTGGTAACACTAGCCTGGGAGTCAATGGTCTTTGTCATGTTATTGGTAATGCTGAAAATTTCAATATAACCTGAGTAGCTGACAAAATGGGCCTGTATAATGAGGTGATCCCTTGATGAAAAATCATGCAGCAGTAAAAGAAAACAAATGCTCCCAATACTCATGTGTGTACCAGGAAGTAACTTTGGGAAACTCAGACTGTAGATGAAGAGGAAAACACAGGCCAGCACACACGCACGCACAGTGGGTAGACAAAGTCATCACCTACAAGGAAGAGATGCCGTGAAGGAAATGTACCGGCTTGTCAATTCCGGTTGAAATGGTTGTTAGCGAAGTAAAATTACACAGGTTTTTTTCCTGTGTGTGTGCATGCACTATCCACAATTTAATGATCCAATTATTACTTTGATAATGGAAAACTCATGCTTCCCAATTATTGACCTAAATGAATCATATGTATTATCAGTAATTAAGTAAAATAAGCTATGACTGTCCTGAGTGCTCATTTATTTACAAATGTAAGCCAATGTTCAGTATTTTGATTAAATTCATTGATATTTCGTGTATTTTGTGCTTCACCAGATAAAAATAAAGATGTTGTAAGACTTTAAGTAAAGTCTATGTGTCCGTAATTAAGTAGTAGCCCATAAAGTGGTTTTTAAAGGGCAGAAAATTTGGGATAAAGTATTGGTCAGCGCTCTGCCATCTATGGTTTCTCTCTTCTCATGGTCTGGGTTATATTTCCTCGTGCCCCTTGTGCCAGACTCCCACAGACAGCCACGCGACAGGACCTGTGGTCTCCGCCCAGCACCAGGCTGACCCTTCCATTCTGCTTGACTTCTGCCACCTTGCTGGCCAGCTTCTCAGTTGCTTTTCCCACAGACCGCGGATTCTTCACAATTTGAAAGGGACTGTCATTCGGGATGTCATCGAAGACCAGGTCCCCATAATCTTTCACATCGCATTCTAAAATTAAAGTTAAAAGTTTTAAGTTACTAAGTTAAAAGATAGATTGCCAATCAGTCTGCATAGAATGTTTCCAAATGAACAAAATAAACATATATATTCAGAACTATAAGCAAAGAAAATATCGAAAATGATGTAAACGTCATGAAGTAGAAACCGTGTTGCTTTTGCCTCACTAGTACCATGCACTGACACCTACTATATACCAGCCTAATCAATCCAGTTAGACCAGACACTAAAATATAACAGTGATCACCTTCTCATTGGGCTTAGTGGGGGAAATCCCTACATTTGTCTCTATCTCTCTGCTTACGTCTTTCTCTAATAAGCACGTTTTGTTAATAAATAAATCATTTATATATATCATATATATTCTGAAAATTTAGAACACACTGATGTATTTTTTCTGAAGAATATGTATATATATACACACACATTTTCACACACGGCTTTGTATTGACAGCCCTGGGTTTTAATCTAAACCGTCACCAGCTGAAGCAACTCAGCTTCCCATCTATCCATTGTTCCCGCCTCATAGAGGTGGTATCAGAATTAAATGAGAATATGTGTCCCAGTCTGTTCCTTTATATTGTTCAGTGTGTCTCATCATGAGGATGCACCACTTTGTTTAACCATTCAGCGGTCGATACACATTTTGTTGTTTCCACTTTTTTTTTTTTTTTTTTTTTTTTGAGACACAGCCTCAAGCTGTCACCCTGGGTAGAGTGCTGTGGCATCACAGCTCACAACCTCCAACTCCTGGGCTCAAGTGATTCTCCTGCCTCTGCCTCTCAAGTAGTTGGGATTACAGGCACGTGCCACAACGCCAGGCTAATTTTTTGGTTTCAGCCGTCATTGTTGTTTGGCAGGCCCGGGCTGGATTCGAACCCACCAGCTCAGGTGTATGTGGCTGGCGCCTTAGCCACTTAAGCCACAGGCACCGATCCTGTTTCCACTTTTTATCATAAACATTGCTGCCACAAGCACACAAGAACAAGTCTTTGTGTGGATATATCATTTCCCTTCTCATAGGTAAATACCTAGGTGTTAATCCTCCCAGGTCAAAAGGGAAATGTATGTTTACTTAAGAAACTGCTAAACTGTTTCCCAAAGTAGCCGTACCATTTTGCATTCCCGCCAGAAATTATGAGCATCCCAGTTGTTCCAACCATCCTGGCCAAAAGTTTTGTCATTTAACATTTCATATGTAAAGACAGCATATAATGAAGCCTATGCTTTCATTGATATAACATGTACATATGAATTTGTATGTGCATGCTTATACACAGGGTGTCCACAAAGTTCAAGTGCAACTTAAAATTTAAAGTTATTTTAAATTGCAAATGAACTTTGTGGACACCCTGTATACATATGTGCACACACACACACACACACACACACACACACTATTCAAATACTAGGAGTTGTTATTATTACATTTCATTTTATTTTCCTTCACAAAGAGGGGCCCTCTTGCTAGTAGTCTACTTCCTGCACACACACCCGCCTCCCATTTTCAGTCCCCCCCACTGCTCCAGCATCCACCCCAACCCAGCGCTCACAACAGGTCGTCTTATTCCTCCGTCTGCTGGAAAGACAAGGCGTCTG